>JBBPCW010000127.1:14850077-14865701 GCA_037974425.1 Phenacogrammus interruptus
TTTAGAGATTTACGCAAAGCTTGGTGAATGACAATGTTTGCAAGAATGAGAAAGTGAGCATTGTTAGACCAAAAAAAGTGAAAAATATTGGCCCAATGAAAAGTATAAAATCTCTCAATATACACTCAGATATCAGCCTGTTTGCTGCGAGAATACAAATTATGCCCAGGAACTAGAAATGTCCAATTCACATTGTGAACCTACCAGTTTTCCTGCTTCACTTTTTGAGCTATGCGCTGAGAGCATGGTATTAGGAGAGAAACAGCACACACTATAATATACTGCATTATTATGAAGTATAGATAGAACATGTTAATTGCACACTCACTAGTTCTCTTTTCAGTTCTAGTGTATTCAATAGTTTTGTCACCCCTGGTCATGGCACTTTTCTGCTCATTTAATGCCCAATTAGTACTAACAAAATATTGCATCGGTATAAGCTTTGCAACATAATTAGAAATTGTGCATGTATTACATGTGTTCTTTGTAGAGGATGTTTATTGACCTTGAGTGTTCAAAGTTTTGTATATTACTGTAGATTGTATCTACACTATTTGTCCATGGTATCAGGTCAACTTTCAACATTTACCACCTCTATGGTAAGTTGACAGTGGGTGTAGATACAAGAAAATAAAGTAAATGTTATTTAGTAAATGGTAAATAAGTAAATGTGTGTAGTTGCAATCATGTCTCCTTAAGTACAGATACAATACAGCACAACTGCCCTCCCCGGGGCCCCATGGTAGGTTGATTAGCAACCTTTAGCTCCTCCAGTGAGGCACATTGCTCCAGGATCAGATCCACCACTGACCCGACATTGTCTTGATCAGTCCCCTCCACCAGAGCCAAAAGACGAAAGGTGTTTGTGAAATCTGCACCTGAAATAAAAACGGAGGCTTTTGTGTTTGCCCTAACAAGTTTATCTAGCACCTTAGCCTGGCAAGCTTAGCTCGCGAGTCAAGGAAGATGTAGAACCATAAATCTTCTTACTGACATCACAGCTTCAAGAGTCTTAATAACACAAATTATAATACATCAAATTGCCTGTGTTTTTTTCATTAAAGTATAAATGAGATAAACAGGGATCGCTCATCTTTCATTAATAATCTTTGTTGAACATGCAGGTATCTACTTCTTAAAATCACAAAATCTGTCCATTTACCACTGACTAGTCATTTCAAGATATGACTACTGCGACTTCCTCTATAGGCCACTAGGTGAGCTGAAACTCAAGAACACTATCAAGTACTTGGCCAGATGTGAACTTTGAACTGGAACCATATTTAGTCTGTGATAATAATGGTTTAGAAGTCCATGAGCACAGAGAAGAATACACATTTCAAAACGCCTTGTTTTTCGCCATCTTTTTCTTCTTCCATTGACTAGGATGTATGGTACACTAGCAAGTTTGGTACACTGACTGAGTGTTAAAGGTGCCGACATGAAACTTGAAAAGAATTAGGGACTGTCTCCAAACACCACCAGTCAAACAAAGCTGGTCGTGCATTTTGAATCGATTTTTTAATTTTCAAAAATGAGGAGCCTACTCCTGAGGTTCGGAGTAGTTTTCAGTTACTGCCACAATGTATTTTCCAATGAGGGGATACTGCCATAAGCAATAACTTAGTATATTTGTTGACAGAATATTGTCTCTCTGTTTTCAGGAAGCTGTGCATGAGCAGAAGTAGGACTTAAAATATTCTGAAGTACAACTTCAAAATTCTTTACTCTAATTTAAGTATGAACACTAACGTTTACAATTGGTATTAAGTGTTTAAGTCAATTCCCTTTAAAGGACATTTCTATGGCACTTTTTTAAATGGGGTATCCTAATTGGAGTTTTTAAAACCATCTTACTACTTTAGTAAATACAAGTGGCAGCATAACCAGTGGGTTTCTGTTAGATAGTAAACAGTGGTAGCTCCATGCCAGTGCCCTTTATTGAAACAATCAATGCAGAAATGCTATTCACAAGTTTAAGCATGTGTCTATTACAATACATATAAATAGATAAATAAATGTTTTTCACAAACTTTAGGTGTCTGTGTGTAATGTACTACATATAAAAAACATTGATGAAGGAATTAGTACAGTCCTAATGAATCTAGGCCTTCAGTTCAGACCATGTTCTGATATATTTGGTCTTGCTGTAATAGTCACAATTTGCCATTATACACATTTTATTATACAGACTATACATATGCAATGCTACTACATTATACTACTGTCCTCCACATAAATGCATATTTTTGTAGTACCTGTGTTGTGCATGACCTTCAACAAATCTTCCACTAGCTCCTCATCTTCCGGTTCCTTTCGTTTTAAGAGCCCCAGCTTCCTCCTCATGTTATCCAGGTAAAAGGTCTTGTACAGGGGCAAAAAGTCATCCAGGATGGCTCCTGTCGTGGATGCCTGCAGCTCAGAGCCTAGGGCTTCTGCCAAACGGGCCAAATTCCAGCGACATACAAATGGCTGGGCCTCAAATGTATAGCGCCGTTTCTTATCTGATGCATTGGACACAAACTCAGGGTCGAACCTAGACTTGGGTAGGAACAGATTGCCACAGAAAACCTTTAGCGAAAAAGTTTTGTCTTTTTTTGCTTCACATTCAGTCTCTCAGTCTTCTAGTAGTCAGTATCAGCAACATTAATTCATGAAGTGACTTCAACGGATATAGAGAAGAAAATTGGTGTAATGTTTATTGCAGTTTCTAGAATAAAGTGTAAAAAGCTTAAATGACCTGTCCATAAATCCAAAAGGGCCGTAGTCTATAGTGAGGCCCAAAATGCTCATGTTGTCTGTGTTGAGAACTCCATGACAGAATCCCACACTTTGCCACAGGGCGACCAGCCTGGCGGTCCGGATGGTCACCTACACACAACAGCACTCTTGATGTAAGTGAAGGTAAAATTATGAAGCAAAGTTTCCAGATATAACACTGCCTTAGTATACTATACTACACTCATTAGTATATTACACTCAACAGGGCTGTGACATTGCAATTAAATCTTTCAAATTGTGTACCTCTCTGAAGAAGGCAGCATTCCTGGCCTTGCGGTCTGTGTGTCCTGCCTGGATCTCAGAGTAGAAGGTCTCAATGACGTAATCAAGTAGCTGTGCTCGAATGTCATGGCGGCCAGCACTAGGTCCTTGCCTTCCCGTGAAGTCATCGGCTGGGAGGAAGATTTCAAATGAGCCAAACCTGCAATGATGAAGATGTACGTCTGAAAAATGTATATGGTAGCCTAAGTCTACTCTCTTAGTGTACAAGAGAATTACAGACATGCTCTTTCTAATGACTTAACCAGTAATAACAAACATTACTAGTAAGTGGCAATGTTTATCCGACTGAATATAGCAGGACAGGAAAAATCTTTCTGCTCTGGATTCAGTCCAAGGAATGTCTGCCTGTCTCAAATTTAGGAGTAAGCTGCGCAAAAAAAACTTTGGTGCGTTTTTATGTATTTTTGTGTAACCTTGTTGGTGTCCCAGGCCAAAATCAGACCTAGTCCTGAACTGCACAGCAATCTGAACAGAGATCTTCCATTAAAAGGAAATTGAAGTCCAGCCCCAGGAACTGGACTTTGTGTGCTACATTGTGAATACATCCCAGCACCAAATCTTGGTTTGAAGGAAACTTTGTGTAATCTCTATATTATAGAGCAGGAGATCTTAATCACCAGTGCTGCTTTATTCAGAATTTGATCGAGAGCTTAACAGTATGTACAATAATTCAGCAACCATCCACTGTACAGTAGCTGAAAAGCTTAGTCTACCTGATGAAGCTGGGAGCGATGCGCAGGACTACAGAGCACCTCTCCGGCTTGGGATTGCCACTGTAAAATGCATCTCTCTGGACAAAGAGGTCAGATGTCACTAGTGAACCAGCGCGAGTGGTGGGAATGCCCAGGGCGAACATGGCCTCGCTGCATAAAAACTCTCTAATGCTGGAGCGCAGAACCTTACGCCCATCTGACTGCCTACAGAAAGAAAGCACAGGAAGGGTCGACTACAGGAGATCGTTTTACATGATGCAATGTAAGCAGTGTGGTGTTCCTGCCAAAATGATATAATCAAAAGAAATTTCTCACATGCATGTACAGCACTGTGCAAACATGATGATACCACCCTTTCAGTGCTTTAATCAAATATTAAGTTCATTTTCAGTGTCAGAAAAAAGCAGAAAACACTCACAAAAGACTCAGTAAACTCATGTGAAATCCATCTGTATTTATTGTCACCCTTTGCCTCTGCATGCCTCAGCTGCCCAAAAACATTACTCCAGATATTACATTTCTAGTTGCCTCAATCAGCTTCCCTGGCAGAAAGGAATGTAATAAAAGCTTTTAGTCTTCTTGGATAATGTTTAGCCTAATCATGTGCAAGTTATTTCTGCCAAAGAACTGAAAACCATTAACATTCCATGTGCTAGTTCTGTGTTACCGACCACCAGGACCTCTCTGCTGGTTTCACAGGGGTCAAAGAAACAGTGCTGCTTTACCTGGAGTACGGAGTCAGTCCTGCGCCCTTCACCTGAATCTCCCACCGTCCGCAGGGGCCCCTCAGCTCAGGATCTGTGCAGTCTGCACCAGCCTCCACTTCTCCCAGATAACACACAGCCCCATCGCCCAGCTGCCCCGCAAACAGGCCAAACTGGTGTCCACAGTAGCAGTGTGCAGCAGGCTCAGAGCCGGGCATTAACCTGGAGCCACTCAGGTACTCGGGTCCATGTGGGTCTGTCAGCACGTCTTGAGCGCTCAGGCCCAACAGGGCGAGGGCTTGTGAGGACACGGCCACAAAGTGGGGCCTGAGCAGAGGCAGTGGCACAACCCGAGAAAAACATGCCCCCCTGACTGTGCGAGAGCCGGAATCCAGAGAACTGTCCACAGGCAGTTTCCTCAGAGCCACATTATTAAAGGGGAGCCGCTGCAGAGGCGTCTGACCCATTTGGGTCATGGTTGTGAGAACGAGTGTACACACTGTACCCGTGGCTTTGGTCAGCCTGCTGGAGGCTTTTTGGGAGCGTGCACTGCCTGGGTCATTTAATCTAAGCAGGGATTAATGGTGCAGGTCGAGAGTGACGTAGCAAAGCCACTGAGTGTGCACAGAAATAAGCACTGCTCCTGTTTATACTGTGTCCGTAAGACTGGAAATGTTTTAGTGGATCGGGTTTAGGCTCAATGTAGTAAATAATAATAATAATGATAATAATAATAATAATAATAATAATAATAGTAATAATAAATAATAATAAATAAATAATGTAGCCTGTATGTGTGTTTATGTGCTTGTTTAGGACCTGATGCATAAAGATAACAGGCAAGCATGAACATGTTAATGTATTGGGGACAATTGGCAGTATGTATTTTGGATGTATGTATTTAGCTTTTTTACAACAAAATACATGCAGCAAACACACAAGGTTCCAGAACGGAGGTCCCTATGAGCTGTAGGGGAAGGGAAGCCAGCCTGAATGGGAAGCGCAAGAAAGAAAGCAGAACTAGAAAGGAAATACAGACATTTACAACACAAAAGGGGCTGAGGAGATGGATGAGAGCCTAATAGGGAGAGTGAACAGACACCTGCCTCATGGTAGAGGTGCCTTAAATATAGAAGGACAAACAAGTAACGGGTGAGTCAGGGCACAAACTAAAGGATATTATTATCCTGTAATGTGAAAGATCTGTTTTATTGTTATGTTGTCTAGATAGCATTACTTTGCTTTGCAGAACATTTTGCTTTCAGTGAACATAGAGGGAAAAGTCACTGTATTTGCTTTTTGGGATGTCATTTGTCAAGAATAGATGGAAATGACCCACTGAATGTAACAAAATGACTAACAAAAAAAAGGAACCAGAGTCTGTGGCTTTGTTCATTTTCATTTATTAGCTCGCATAAATAGTCCAATAACATAAAATACTTTTACATACGGCCAAAAGCATGAAACCTTCCATGTTAGAGTTGATCAAATACTTGTCCGAATAGTTTCTGTTACAGTTTGAAGAACATTTTACAGTTTGAAGGTTTGAATAGATTGAAGGTTTGGGAAGATTTGTTTTTTGCACCTTCATTTTAAAGCAAGCAAGCTAAAACTTAATTCTCGAATAATGTCTACACAAGGCAATAGAGTAATGCAACCATGCCTTCTTACGTCTTTTACTGCTTTTAAAGTAAACCACTGTAGAAAAAGTAGCTAGAATAGTCTACTGAACAAGGGTGTCCAGCCAATTAAAAAGATTTGACATGAGCCCAGCTCTACCACAGGGTAGCTCACATGTTCTTCCTTATTAAATCTACACCAGAAACACAGTCTTCAAAACAGCCTGAATTCAGACAACAGTTCTTACTCACACATTTTGTTAGGCTGAAATCTAAAAGTCTTTATGTCCTCTCTATGTCTGTTTTAGCTGTTGGTCAACATTGCTTGCAGCCATACTTCCTCAAAAAAGATCATAATCAGTGCTAATATGCAATCATGCCACAGCTATTCTATACATTGTTTGATTCACCTTACAGCACAAAGACAAGAAAGCATGATTACTATTGTGCATGGTTACCTGAAACTCAACACAGTTCAGTACATAATCCTGTTTAATCATTACTGTTTTCCATATTTTCCAAATATTTGTGTGACATACATACTTGGTAAACATGCATACAATAGAGTTTCTGTCGAATGGTTCTGTATCCAAATCCAATGTGTGAACAGATACAAAAAGCACGTTTGGAGTCCATCTACAGTCAATACTGGTTACAGTCAGTACAGGTTTCTTGAATATGTAAGTCTTCACTCGTAGAATCCTTAAATGACTGAAAGTAATGCTTGAAAATCAATTTTCTTTTCAGTATCAAATACTGACTTTTTATAAATTATTTGTTGAACTGGCCACTGTCGTAAGTGACCTCTTTTTAGTGAATTTGCCTACGAGGCTG
Source organism: Phenacogrammus interruptus (assembly GCA_037974425.1). Lineage (NCBI taxonomy): Eukaryota > Metazoa > Chordata > Actinopteri > Characiformes > Alestidae > Phenacogrammus > Phenacogrammus interruptus. The sequence goes on from JBBPCW010000127.1 coordinate 14,857,011, forward strand.
AGAAAACAGGCGGTTGGCGAGCAGACATGATAGGGCAATACCTGCCACCTGGGTGAAGGCAAGCCCCAGGACAGCAGCAGCAATGTGGAAGACATTATCATTGACTAAACTGAAGACCTTTCTGAAACAACCATGCTGATAAATGCTCTCGGCTTCAATGCTTCCACTTCCCCCTTCTGGCAGAGGCCTGTTATGGCAGCCCTTGCGCTGTATACAGCAGCTGTCTGGCACCGACATAGATAATGTGTCGTTGCCTGAGCTGCCTTTCGACAAAGCGGCATCCTGGATAGCCCAGTCAGACAAAACCCAGTCACGCCATCCTTCGGCTCCACAGCACTTCAGCGCCCTTTGCAGGCCATCTAAAGCATTGTCACGGCCTTCATCTTCCCCATAAGCAAGCACTGCCCTTTGCAGGCCACTTCGGAAACCTCCAGCAATATCTTCCCTGTAGAAGAGCCCTGACAGACCAGCTGCCAATCCTCCCATCAGTGTGGCCAACTGGAAGAAGCCGTAGGCCCTCAGAAGGCAGGGCAGGTTGGCCGCCACGCCCAGGCACCCCAGGAAACCCCAGGTTGTGACGGCAGCCCCCGTGGCAAGCAGTATTAGTGGGGCATTGGGGTAGCGATTAGCAGAGAGTAGCATGTAGTCAGCCAGAGAAGCTTGCGCCCAGACGCCCAGGGTGAAGATGGTCAACCCTGCTGCCCAAAAGAGGCAACTGAAGATGAGCAATGTTAGGCGGAGTAGGGGCATCACACCTACTGCTCGGCAGCATGGTGGGGCAGCACCCACCCGATTCACAGGGGGCGCCAGTGATGCTTCGGAATCCAGTGACAGGGAGAGATGCTGCCGCTGCGGATGTTGGAGGTTGTTGGCCTCCTGGAAAGGAGAAAGCAAGTAGGGTCCAGGTACAGCCGAGAGACGACAAGCCAGAGGAGGCGAGGCAGGGAGTGTCAAGCCCCGTGGAGAAGAAAGTCTTCGAGTGCCTTGCTGATCTATCACTCGATGGGGGCTCAGCCGAGCAGGCAGAGAGTCGTAAGACGCAGTTGCAAGTGCACAGCTCATGGTCCCAGCTCTGCTTTTATGTACCGCCCACTCTCTCTCCTTCATTTACTCCTCCCTTTTAATATTTTTCTTTTGTTTCTCAGCCTCTGCCTCATGCCTCCCTCTCCCGTGTTCTTTATAGCTAGCCATCAACCTTGGCCATGCTCCCTCCCAACACACAAGCCCCCGCTTTACCATAAATTATCCACTGTGCGACAACACATGGCTGGCTTATCTTCATCCACAGCTACACCCTGCACTCAGCGGTATTTAGATGTGTATTTCCGACACTTATTCCACTTGCTTGGTCGCGAATGCTATGTGCCACTGCAGCAAATGTCGTATCCAGTGCTGTACTGGCTCACTATCTCTTCAGCAGAGATGTATAGGGGAGGGGGCATGGTAGATATAAAACTAGGATACCATTAACACACCTCCATCTAAAACTCCCTCTGCTGGCACGGGAGTCACTGTTCAAGACTACAGATGCCAAATCTGTGCAATTTGTAATTTTAATGGCCCTGCAAAAATATCACATCCATACAATAATTATATGGTTATTTTCATTTTATATCTTAGCTGCCATACTGTTGCGGGAGACTGTGCATGCTCAGTGTTGGAGATATGCATGAGAGAAGGCAAGCAAAATATAACCTTTGGATCAATACCATGCATGACATGTCCTTTATGGCATCTGGCAATGGAGGTTGTAAGTGATTTACCATCTGTTGGGCTCTGGAATTCTAATTGTATGTGGAATACCAATTCCAAGATACTGATTGGCAATAACCAAAACACCTGAGCACATTCTCTTGCCTGTTGAAAAGAATGTGTAGTCTTAGCAAAGATGCTTTGATACAGAAACAAAATGTAGAACAATAGTAGAACCCTTTTGGTGCTGTACAGAGCCATTTTTCTAAAGGTTCTTTAAAGCAATGGTTCTTAAACCTGGGAATGCTGTAAGGTTTTAGAATTTGCTTCACTTCTTGGTCATTTTTAAGTTTGTTTATTTATTAAATCTATATAAAAAAAGTGGTCATTTCAAAGTACAGCATCATGGCTGTGTGAAGGCTTTAACTTTTCACAAAGAAGTCTGAGAACTGTCACAATTGTTCTTTGATGTTACGGTTTTACACAGGACCATTGCCTTTACTCTAGTAACACTTTACTTTTTAGAGTGCTGCCTTAAAATATAGAGAAGGAAGCAAAACTGTACCCATGACCTCTTGGTCCAGAGGCAAGTATCCTACCCACTACGCCACCACACCAAACACTTTTCCCAGTGGGTTTTCAAGCAGTCCTTAAGGGCCCCCAACTGGTTCTTCTGCAAATTTACATTTACCGCATTTATCAGACGTTTTTATCCAAAGCAACTTCTATTCCCTAACTACAGGGGGCAGTCTCCCTGGGGTTAAGGGTCTAGGGGTTAAGGGTCTTGCTCAGGGACCCAGTGGTGGTGTGCTGAATGTAGGAATCGAACCCATGACCTCTTAGTCCAGAGTATCCTACCTCTAGGCCACCACACCAAACACTTTCAATAATATGTGGTATATGGAAAGCTGGGCTTTAAAGGGAAAATGTTGTACTATTAGAAATTGTCTGGTCATTTTTGGCCAATCCAGAAGCACAAGGGTGGTTGCTTAATGGACCATTTACTGTATTTTAAATTTTTTAAATCTGCTCGCTGCTTTTTTGCAATACACACACACACACAGACACACACACAGACACACAAGCCAAATAACATAGAGGGAACACCCAGATCATATTACAAGAGCTAAAAATAAAATGGTATCTCCTGCAGCACGCCAAATAAATTGGGTTGTTGATCACAGGTGAAATGCTTCCTTCCAGAACATTGATCAATTTTGTGCCCTGCAATCCAATTCATGACCTCTAAAACACTAATTCACCCCCCCGCTATTCTCTATTCTTTCATTCTTAGAAAAGTAATCATTGTCTACACTATTAATTAAATGCCCTTGTGAAATGGAGGGTGTCATTGGAAAAGGACATTCATCAATAAACTCAGACAAGGCAATGATGGCTAAACACTGCCAGCCAAGCTCCACTGTAAGCGTTATAGGATACTGATGGAAAAGTAAAATGGTTAATGATGACAAAATCAGCAAGGAGGGCTTTAGATCATTTGCAATTAAATGTGGTTTCTGTGACAAAAACTCATGCAAACATCTACATAAGCTCAAAGAATTGTGTTATATTAAAAAATTGCTGATGTTTCTCAAATGAAGAGATTATAGCTAAAAGTCAAAATCTTGTAGAATCAAAATTGACTCTTTTTTTTACCCTATTAGGACAACTGTTGAGTCAAATATGATTTTTCATAATAGCTCATGCAAATGGGCCTGCTGAGATTATTTAATTGTTCTTTGTCCTTATGCCTTTTGCAAGACAGTCAAATTCAATAGACCACTCTTTTCTTAATGTATTATTCTTGGAAGACTACTACAACAATCATTGAATATCCACTTACCCTCCCCAGGGATGCAGGGCCTACAGACTGAGGCAACAGAGCTAACCACTGCACCAGCATGTCACCATAGTACATTTTTTAGAAATCATTTAAAAAGTTAATGATTTTGTGTCCAAACAAACCATATTTCCTGTAGTGCTAATTATTACGTTCTCTTCCTGGGATTCCCACAACGTCCATCTGGCTCCCAGTTCCATACCGAACTGAACTTCAAAGCATCACTCATTGTGTACAAGTTACACAATTGTATAGGCCCTAAATACATCTCTGATATCTGCTTGGTTCTGCAGGAGCTGGCCAGCTAGTGATGAAAAGTGATTCTCCGCCACCTTCATTTATTGATTTTCTATGTATTCTTTTATTTCTTCTATCATTTATTTTCTTCAACTTTATTTTTTTATGATGTTCCTGTAAAGCACATTGAATGACCTGTGTATATGATAATACGCTATATAACACGTCCGGGTGGGGCTAGTCTACCTCGAAGCAAGGAGTAACCAGGGACGCAGGGATCCATGCTGCTATGACTTTATTTACAAAAAGAAAACAAGGAACGGAACTGAAACTGGCACGAGGGCCACCAGGAACATGAAGGAGAATTAGAAACAGGATAACAGACAGGGTAAATGAAGCGATGGACACATGACTAAAGCAAACACAAACAGAACTTAAAAACAGAACCTAATCAGAACCAAACACAAGACAGGTGGAAACAAAAGCACGGGCACGATGAACATAAAACAGCTGAAACCCAAAAGCACGTGACACATGAACCAAACAAACAGGAATGTCAAAATCAAGGACCCAGGACATGAACAGAAAAACAGAATAAAAGAACTGAAAAGCAGCGGCCTCTAATGGCTGCCGACCGAACCCTGACACTATATAAACTTAAATTGACTTGGTGTTCATTATGCCGGTCAGGGAAAAATAGACACAACAGGATGTGGTAAATCAACCTCCAAATTTTTTTACCTCTGTGGTTCTACTGTTTTCAGATGAAGTAGAAAATACATTAGAAAGGGACTCCCTTTAGCCAAGAACCCACATTGATGAATGAATATTTTGCAGACTCTGAAAGAGTTTGTTCCTCAGTTCACAAGGGTAAGTTGAAGTTTGAAGAGAAAGTGCCACTTAACTTGAATCCTGCTACATAATCTTGAACATAACCAAGCCATAAAAATGTACGGCAAACTGTCACACATCAAAGGACACACAATAGGATGTAATTATTATGTTTATTAATATAACACTAATGAGTACAGTATAGGTTGTCTATACTGTTACTATTGTCTATATAGTTATACTGAACTGCTGCTGAATATTTGCACATAAAAATACAATCCAGTATTCTCTTTGTTTTTCAGGTTTATAAACATTCATGTGTTTTTCATTGTTTATGAGTCTATGGTTTATACTGTAAATGGGAATACTATAGGGGAAGGTCTTGAGTCTGAGCATTAGACATACAGTACAATTTTTATGATTTTACACTGAACTGAATCTCTAAAACTAGTACTGAACTTATGAACCATGTTGAAAGTTAAGGAAGTAGTTTTTACAACCTCAGAAAGAATGCTCAGTACATATTATTTTGAAAAGGAGAGGACAATATCATGAATAGAAAGATTTAGCTCAATATGTGGTGGCGCAGGGGTTAGCGCTGTTGCCTCACAGCGAGAAGGTCCTGGGTTCGAGTCCCGGATTTGGCGCAGGGTCTTTCTGTGTGGAGTTTGCATGTTCTCCCTGTGATCGCGTGGGTTTCCTCCGGGGACTCCGGTTTCCTCCCACCACCAAAAATATGCGTGCTTTGGGGAATAGGTGAACTGAGCACTCTAAATTGTGAGCGTGAATGGTTGTCGGTCCCTATATGTGGCCCTGCAATGTGCTGGCGACTGTCCAGGGTGTACCCCGCCTTTGCCCATTGCAGCTGGGATAGGCTCCAGCCCCTCCAACCCTGAATGCAGGAATAAGGGGTAGATAATGGATGGATGGATGTTATTTTAATTAATTCTGCATTTTTCCCTTATTTTTCTTAAATAGATATTATCAGGGGCATAAAAGGACATACCCAGATACCAAGTTCTACAGGATGTCCCTCAGGGTCCAGCCTCCCCTTGTGATGCCCCTCCAAAGGCATAATATGATTATTAATGGTTTGCAGTGATATGACAAGAGTAGGATGTATATTTTTCTGGAATCCATGACACTACCACTAACCCTGACCTGACCTCTGGTCTTAACCCTACCTATAAACTTAAACTACCCTCAGAGAATCCCTTTTCTTACTTAGTTACTTCATAGAAAAAATTCAAAAGGTCAATATCGCAAACAAAGTCTTTTTATTTACAATTTATATCAATAGTTTTTATGCAAATATATCTACTGAGTTGGGCATGAAAGTTGTAACTGATGCCTTCAAACAACATCTGGACCCTAAAAAGTCAGATAAACACATTTTAGAAATGTTAGCAATGAGTTTGAATAGAATTGATTGAGTTTCATTTTAGGTTTTAGGGTTAGGTTTTATTTGTGTCTTGGTTTTGTTAGTGTGTCCCTTACTGGTACGCGCCCCGTGACAGATGGACAGAACTTGGCGCAGCAGATTTCACCACGGGCTTGTGGGGACTGCAGATGAGAGTGAGGCACTTTGGATCCAGAAGGGGGAGGAACCAACGAGGATGAGTTGGTACTCCATGCCTGAGTTGCTGGGGTGGATCAGCTCCAAGGCGTGGAACGCCTGGGGCGGCAGGTTGGCGAACGTGCCAACAATCCTGGCTCCAGGGTGTGCAGAGGAGGAGCCAGGTCAACAATCCTGGCTCCACCTGCGCTCACTGCAGCCTCTTGGGCCCGTACAGGGCAGAAAATGGCTGCCCATTTTTTACCTTTTTTAAAAAAAAGTATTTTTAGGGGTGATTAGGTGTTGCCAGGGCAAACTAAGAAAAATAAAAAAAAAACATTACCTAAAATCCTATACCAAAGCCTTAACCCTAGCTCTAAACCTAACCCTATGCCTACCCAAAATCCTAAAACTAACCTAAAGCTGACCCTAACCAAAATTCTAGCCCTAACTGAAGCCCTAACCCTAATCTTGACCCTAATCTTACTCCTAGACTGAAAACAGCAGATGCATGTTTTATTTTTGCCCTGTACTTGCGAGGGACAGAGGTCTGTAGGGGTAGCCTGTGAAATACTTGAATATAGTCTGGTCAGATGAAACCAAAACTGAACTCCTTGGATGCCATAATACACACCATGTTTGGCGGTCAAAAGGCACTGCATATCACCACAAAAACACCAACAATGAGGTTTGGAGTTGGAAGCATCATGATGTGGAGGAGTTTCAGCAAGACAATGAACCCAAGGAAACTCTCAAATAGTTTCAGAGAAATAAAGTCGCCAGGATGGCCCAGCCAATCATCTGACCTGAATCCTTTAGAAAATCTATGGAAAGAACTAAAGTTCAAAGTTCATAGGAGGGGTTCACAGAACCTTCAGGATTTTAAGAGTTTCTGTTGAAGAATGGGCCAAATATCACACCTGAGCAGCGCATGCGACTAGTTTCTCCATACAGGAGGTGTCTTGACGCTGTCATCACCAACAAAAGCTTTTATACAAAGTATCAAATATATTTCAGTAACTAATACTTTTTCCCTGAGTCATTTCATTTTTTTACACATACTTTAATTAATAGACATAAATGGCTTGATTTCTTTGTGGATTGGATGGGTTGTTACATATATCTGGTTAGAATTTCATGTCATTAACACCTTTAGAAATATATTTGCTTTGAAAATTGGTGACGTGTTTAATACTTATTTTACCTTCGGTATGTGTGCGTTTGTGTCTGTAAAATAATAAATAACTGTAATTTTTGTGTACTGTCGATAGAACACAAAGAAAGCAAATGTATATGAAAACATGTCTTCGGATGTGAAATACAGTAATCTCCCACTTTTCATGGGGTTACGTTCCAAGAGCACCCGCGTACATTGAAAAACCGTGTTGTTGTGTTTTGGTTTAAAAAAAATGCCTAAAAATGATATTTTTATAGTGTAAACCCTAAATATGCCCCCAAATATGCTCCCAGAACACCAAACAACAAGACAGCTCTCTGTGCTGATACTCAGTTAAGCATTAGCAGTTAGCATTAGCAGTTAGAATTAGCAGCGTGCAAAGACTCGTACACAAAAGAAACATTGAAATAACTGTCTCTACTCTCTCCACTCTCTCTATGTTTAGACAGTGCACTGCTAATAAACTGATATAAACTGAGATAACTCGAAAATTTGGGTGGTTGGTGGTTGACAACTTTTCAGTGTATACAGTTTGGTTCTCAAAAAAAAAGGAGAGGATATATGCAGTTTCTGCATTAAACGACGAGTTTGGTTCTTTTAAAAAATGTGTGACTGAATCCGCGACTCCTGATCCGCGTACAACTGGGGGATTACTGCTGTACTCAGAGGCGGGAGGTTTGAAAATAGCCAATCCGAGAGTTATTCATTTCTCCTTGCTGCTGATTGGCTGTTGCCTTGTGATGCACCTCTGGCCGCTGCAGTCCAGCATTCCTGCATCATTACAGATCCCTGCGTGAAGCTGTCTTGAGTTTTTTTTAGGGTAATATATTTGAATTAGTTAAAAATGACATGAAAGTGTTTTGAGAGAATATTTGGGGGCATATTTAGGGTTAACATTAACAATAACATACCACATCACAAATTCAATTTTTCACAATTTGTTGGTGCTTTTGGAACATAACCCCTGTAAATTTCAGGCGTCAACTGTATATCTATCTGTGTTTCCTCACATCATTTGTAACAACGCAGTTTAACTGTCCATGGCTTTATAGTTGCACGAGCCGAGACCTTTTGCTCACAGTTTGGTCCCCCACTTTATAAATCTTTCTTGTGCCCCTTAATGACATACACTATCACCAAAAGTATTCGCTTACCTGCCTTTACAGCCATATGAGTGACATCCCATTCTTAATCCACAGGGTTTAATATGACATTTAATATGCCCAACCTTTGCAGCTATAACAGCTTCAAATGCTTCTGGGCAAGCTCTCCACAAGGTTTTCACTGCAAAAACTCCTGATCTAACTAAGATTTACAATCTTATTTCTAGCCTAATATTCTTATTGTTCTTGTTTTGAG
>JBBPCW010000127.1:14865801-14883223 GCA_037974425.1 Phenacogrammus interruptus
GGTTTGTAGTACTTACTTATTAACCAGTAGAGTTTTGGTAAACGTGGGGTTTGTTCAGACGTGGTGCTTGGTAGAATCTCTGTCGGAGATTTTTTTTTCTTTTTTAAACCATCAGCTGGTTAAACCCCCGCCCATTTCAAGACAACCCGACCCACTTCCAGGTTAAATCCCGCCCACTTTCAGGCTAGGCCCCGCCCAGTTTGAGTACAGATACGGAAACAGATAATTCATATGGTTAACAGATACAGATAATGCTGTACTCGCTCATCCCTAGTTCTTCTGTAGCCTTTATTTTTTCATTGTGTATGATGTATATTTTTTATTTTTATGTAAGAGGTATACTCTAACTGAACCTGTAAAGGGAAAGAGACTGTCCATCTTTGCTTTCAGGTTCAGCGACTTCTCAAAGTTTTAGAGAAGCCATACTCTGTCCAGCCGGACCTGAAACAGACCATCTGGTCTGGGAAAAAGGGGTCCTGCGAGGCTAAAGGCTCGACGCATAATGTGGTGGATGGGAGAGAGAAGAAAGGCACAGCAGACACAGGCTGTCTTTCTTATAACAGCAAGCCTCCAGAATGGGCAAAAGAAATCTGTGTCACATGATCATCCTAAAGCCTCCCTGATGAACATGCTGCACCTCTGAGATGGTGAGAGTGGTGGATGTTTTTCTCTTTTTCTGGAAAACATGAGGTGTTCAGGGAGGCTCAGTAGCACAGGACACTCCAATCCATAAATCAGACAATGCACAGATTCAGGGTTACAGGAAGTGAAGATGCTGAAAGGTTGTTTACCATTGTTGGACTACGTCCTTTGAAATGTCCTAGCAGAATTTTATTTTAGGATACTGAACATAAATGCCAGATAATATCACCTCTTAATGTTTTCAGAATTGTGCATTGATTTGATTGTGAATGAAGACTCAGATGTCCAGTCCTATAGAGGCTTGTCTGAGTGTGATAAAAAAAAAGTGTCCTGTCTATGCACACATGCGCACACGCATACACATACATGCACACACGCACACGCATACACACACGCACACATACACACACATACACACGCACACACACATACGCATGCATACACATACACACACACACACGTGCACACGCATATACACACACACACACACACACACACACACACACACACACACACACACACACACACACACAGCTGCTCAGTATGTGTTCTGCACACAATATACCATTCAAACTGATCTGAAGGTTCAGTGCTCTAATCTTATAGACGAATTGCTTTCCTTCTAGGTCAAAGTTATGAATTTCATTCTGCATTCTTCTTCTTAGGGTAGGTAGGCTCATAAGTGTGCAGGGTGGGAGTGGATGGGTTGAGTTAGTGGGTGTTTGTCTCAAAATCCCTTGTAATTTTTTGCTGAGGAGACAGAGCATCAAAAACAGCTGTTAACTTTTAGGAACAAAAAATTGTATAAAATCAATAAAATCGATTTTAAAAAGGTAAGATAATAAATGAATAAAGCGAAAAGGTACAAAGCACAAGACATTAACAAGTACAAATAATGGTTACAATAATGGGTACAATTTAAGGCCATTTGTACCACATAAGCATTTTAGGCAAAAATCGTTAATCTTGGAACACTAATCAATAAACATGTTAAAGATTCTGTGTGTATTTTGTAATGTATTAAGGCAAAATGGTGTATTTAGCTCATAATTCGGTGAAGGGTTAATAGAAGTAATATTCACTATATACTATTGTGCTGCAAGCTAAGAGCAGTGCTAATGAGAATTTTTTTACCTTTTTCCAACATAGAAATCTTCTCAACTTATAGTTTTTAATTCAAATTCATGTCACTTCATTATATATCATGTAAAATTCATAGTATTTATTAATTTGTTTTACACGCTGTTAGTGTTGCACTCCTGTAGTTTGTGGAACAGACTTGTTGCTTTTCCTATTCAAATACATTGGATTAAATGTATTTGTTCTTTTTCATACTTGTTTCTGTAAATATATGTTCACTATAATAATTTATAGGCGGCAGAAGCATTTTTAATGTTGTGGGATGCAGGGCTCTACGTCTCAACTGTTTTCTGGGAGGTGAAAGAGGTGATTTTGAAAAGGTAAGCGGACACGTATCCCCTTCTATAATGGTTCCGCCGCCCATGCTACTTTACACACAAACCTCTAATGAATTGTCAAAATCAAGAAAATTATTTGGGGAGTTTGTCTCCATTTGTTGTGTATTTTACTGACTGTCTGTGATTGACAGTAGTTTATATGGGTTTTACTCTAATATCCCCTACAGTTAAGTTTAAACTCATGCAGTAGAGTTTGAAATCAGTGAATCTTCTCCCTCAGAGGCTGATAAGCGGGTGGAAAGCCCCCACAGGTTGCTTAAGTTGAAGATGAGCCGGTGCCTTACTGTGTAAGATGGCCATGAAGGCCAGACTGGACACATGCCTATATTTGCAGGCCAGACTGGAGGTGGCAAGGGGTTGTGGTTAAGCAAATTAGGTGATAAAAATTGAATGGGTTGAAAGGCAAACTGGAGGTGTCAACTGAATATTAATTAGAAGATCACTAATCCTGTAATTATTGGTTGAAATAAGAAGGTGGAGTTAAGCAAATCAGGTCATAAAATTTTATAGGCAGAAACAAAAAAATATGGAGCGAAGATTAATAGAAACAAAGAAAGGTGGAATTAAGCAAATCAGGTTATAAAACTTTATTGGGCTGTTTTAGAAAAATGGGTGTTGAATTTTGAAGCCTATAAAAACTCGGTATGGAGCCCAGTGGGTGAACGAGCGGACGAGAGAGCAAGAAGGCAGCTTGCACAGGCCACGACTGTAATCTCTAAATAAAACAGTAACGTCATACAGTATCTTTCTGACTCAGATGAAAACATATCAGACTTAGGTTTTCGCTCCAATTCTCCACGACAGTTGCAGTAACAGTCGCTACTCTTCTGGAAAGGCTTTTTACATGTAGTAGATTAGTTTAGATAATATTTTTCATGTTGATGTTATCATATGGTCCACATTACAATTAAATGTGGTTTGAAATATAATCGGACAGTACCCAAAGTCTTTTCCAGACATGACACCGGATGGGTCACTTTTGGGTCAAAGTTATATGTCACTTTTGATTCAAATCGCATTGAGTACCGTGCAAAAAAACTACACATGCCACTAATCCTCTAGATCCAGCTGCACAAAGAAAAAGGGCACTACCGACAGTTACAGATATACAAGATTTCACCCTGAGCTCCCTCCGGAGGAAACTAATGAGACTATAGCAGCACCACCAAAAACTGGAAGAGATTTACAGACAGGAGGGTGCAGGTGCAGCTGAAACAGCAGAGATCAAAAATCCATTGGAGCTCACATTCTGTCTACAGCGTCATCAAATAAATACACTTCCAGCATCTGACACAGAAGATATGAAAAGCAAATTGCCTTTTCTTTTAATTCAGAGGTATATCTATGCCCATTTTGAGTTGCTTACAGACATCATTGTGCTTCATAGCTTGGAACTCAGTATAGAAGAATGTGGGAGAGCCATCACAGCATACTTCAGGACAAAATCTACCAACACAGATGTTCTGATTTCAGGCACTTGGTTGGAATCAATCCAGAAAGAGGATCAAAGGCCATCTGAGGAAAGAGTGTCTTAAAGAAGATATGCATGATGGTCCAGAAGAAGTCTGCCCCAAGTCTATGTTTTCCAAATGTTGTTATTGATGAATAATTTCAAAATGTTCTTAGTGATGCCCATTTGCAGACAGCAGAAAATACAATGCAGTACATTTAGATACAGTAGATAGTGTACTGCCTTTTGAGAACACATAAGCATTCCTCACATAATTCGTTACAGGTTAAACACTTATTTCTTCTGTATTAGTTACCTCAGTATCCAGCCCAGTTGTTTGATCAAAAATAAAGTTCAATATGGTAAGATAACACTGTATGTCAAACAACAGAACGGAAACAGTTTATAACTTTTGTTGTATTTTCATGTTTGATATGGTTACTGACATGCAGTTTAAGAGTTCGTTGCCATTGCATCTAGCAGACACTATTCGGCCTTTTTTAAGGTTGTTATTATTATATTTTACAGTATCAGAATTCATGTTGACACTTCCCATTTTAAATAAAAAATTCTGTGACTTTGTAAATTGTTTATTGATTGTTAAAACGTTTAAGTGCTTCTCTGTAGCCCACAGACCAACAGGTTTTAGTTAGAGTAATAATTAGTTTCAGCTGTTTTTGATGAGTGATATTTAGTTTCGATTGGTTCATGTGCTTTGTGTTTTGTGTATGTAGTTCAGTTTAGGTTGGACCTCTGGTGTCGGTCCACTGGCTTCTTGGTTTTGTTAAGTTCACTCCTATCCTGCCTCCTTGGCTTTGTAGTGTTTAGGTTTTTGTTTTTTAAAAATAAAATTTGAGTGGGAAATGGAAGTGTCTGCTCCTCCCTTCACTGCCTGGAGACAGGCACCACAACGACAGGCACCACAACTACTACTAGTAAAGTTGTAAGCTATCGCTATTTACATTTACATTTATGGCATTTATCAGACGCTTTTTTTTATCCAAAGCGACTTCCAATTCCTAACTACAGGGGACAGTCTCCCTGGAGCAACTTGGGGTTAAGGGTCTTGCTCAGGAACCCATTGGTGGTGTGCTGGAGGTAGGATTCGAACCCATGACCTCTTGGTCTAGAGGCAAGTGTCCTACCCACTGCGCCACCACCACCCCGATTTTTAGCAACACTAATATCTGTGTAATCAGTTTTATGTTGTGTTTGTTTTTTTTTGTTGTTTATTTTATACAATACAATAATATTTAGTTTTGTTTTCATGACCTTGTAAATCAACAATTGAATTAATGAATGAAAGAACTGAGTTTCTGAGCAAGTAAATAAACCTAATGAAATTATGTTTCTCTATGCCCTTCCAAACTCTTGAATCTTAAAAAGCATGCATATATAACTTATTTTACGCCACAATTATTGCAGCTGTGTGTCTGCTGAAGCATAAAGAGGTATTTTTGTAGCCGATTCGAGGGGTTGAGCAAAATGACCAAGAAGCATTCCCTTTGTTAACTAGCCTGGCTAAAAAATAACAAACCACCTACAGGGTGCCTTAATGAATAGCCAGGAACAAAATGCCTATATATAAACATCACTTAAAGGGATTCTCTGGTACTCTAGGACCTGGATCCCAACTGCAGATGCTCCCGATTTTCACCAAATAACCTGAAGTGAACAGAAGAGAGACAAAAAATACCCACAAATAGTGGGTGGAAATTAAGCCAAGATTGTTCATTTTAAACACCAGTAAAGTCTCTCTGATCTGACCCAGAGAAAGTTATTGCATCAGGGAAGAGCACCGCACCTCGGATACACAGAACACACAGACAGACTGGCACCAAAAGACATACCTTTCCTCCGTAACAAAACGATAATACCAAAGAAACTTAGTACAGGCAATGGCAAGACATGAAAACTTTCAGTGATGGAGTACAGATTATTCTGCTGAAAGCACACACACTCAGACACACCTCATCCATGATAACACCATTAAATCAGACAGTGGTTGCTCCATACTGTCCCTGTGATGCTATAATCAGGTCTTATCCAGCCAGGAAATCTAACTGGCTCCTCATTACTGCTAGATTTCACTATAACTAAGCACTTTTGTTTGTATTATAAAGCTTTGCATTTCATTTATTGATAAGAAGACATCTACGGCGAAGAAAAACACCCTAAGCTGGAGGATGAAACCTTGAGAGGGACCAAAATTCATAAAAGTAAGCCATCCTCCCCTGGTCGATGCACAAAGAGAAAGAGGTTCTCTGTAGAGCAGAGAAGGGCCTTGTGTACTGCTGAACAGCTGACAGTCTGGTTACATAGTTAGAAACAGTTAGAATCAGTGGGCTACTGGTAGTTTTTGTCTGAGTGAAGAGTAGTTTGAGAATTTCCTGTCCACTGCAACAGAAACCACCATCTACCCCAAAGACGCCAATTCCAGGCTAGATAAATGTGTAGTGAGTTCTTGCTAAGAGAAAGGGATGAGAGACAGATAGAAAAGAGAATTAGTTCTGTTTAAGATTACAGGGTACATTATAACTGTGCAAGTTGAGACTAGCTACAACAGCCTAGTTAGAAAGATCAGAGCTGTGGGGCGACAGCATGTTAATATTTACAGCATTTATCAGACGCTTTTATCATCTTATAGCAACTTCCATCCCCTAACTACAGGGGACAGTCTTCCTAAAGCATTGGGAACCCAGTGATGGTAGGCTAAAGGTAAGATTCTAACCCATGAGCTCTTGGTCCAGAAGCAAGTATCCTACCCACTATCCACCACCATCCCTCAACAGTTTGCTCCTACCCATTTTACAGGGTGTGTTGGGATGTGCCCTTTCATTGTTACAACATATGTTTGTATGGACTAAAATTGGACTGCTCTGGTTCCCAATGTGAGGCTTCTGACCATGGGTCCGAGATGCAAATTGTGAAATCTTTTGTGTCTATTACAGACTATTAGTACATGTGTAATATCACTACTTATGTCAATATTACTGAACCCTAAGTGCCCTAATGTACTCCAAACCAGCATTTGTGTTGGTAGATTTCACTGTTACTTGTCTATAGTATTTAAACCCAGCATTTCTATAAAAAGAGGGTCCTCGAGTTATGACACAAATCCGTTCCTTTGACAGTTATGTAACCTGAATTTTGATGTTAGTCAAAATACACCATAGTCACTTACCTATTCTAACACAGTTGTATAATTATAAAAACACAACCAAGCCACACAAAAAGTAAAAGGAATTCTACACAAATTATGTGGAGCGTTACTGCACATTCTTTCACGGCACACAATCAAACTAGTTCGCCCACATATTCCGTAAGTACGACCGTAACAGTGTAAGCCGAGTGGGAGTGGATGTCAAATGTTCAGACTGTTGTAACCCGAGGACGCGCTGTATAGCATAGTGTATTTTCATATTGAGGTTTTTTTGTTTGTTTGTTTTGGCTTTTTTGTTTACATTGTCCTTATCTCTGTGTCCCTGTGCGTATTTGGAGTAATTACATAAGAAACTTCTTCCGGTATCAATAAAGTTTTCTGATTCTGATGTTAGTGTCCTCCATGCCGTGGGGGCGCTACCCTCCTCTCTGGTGAAGACTGGGGCGACAGGTCCGTGCTTCGTTCAGCTTCACGATCACAGCTCTCACTACAGACGCGTGGGTTTGTATTAAAGACTAGAGGGCCTGCCATTTGGTCTGCTACGATGGAAAAGAAGGCCGGCCGCTGGGCGGGTGGTCCGGACGTGATGGGGGTCGGAGGGTCGGCTGGTCGGCAGGAGGGTGAGTGGGCTCGTGGGCTCGTGGGTTCGTGGGTTCGTGGGCGCTCTAAAGTGGCGCCGCCGGAGGAGAGTGAAGCTAGTGGCAAAACGAGCACTAACTCCTGTCACAATATTCACACCGACCCTGCTAAGACTCACACCAGAGAAGACCACCCCACACCTGCAGACCTGGGGGTCTGTCTGGTCTACACTTTAGCCAGTATGCTAACGAGGACCAGCACTAAAAGTGTCTTCAGTTCAGTCTGGAGCAGGACTTCACCATGCGTTGTAACTGCTATAAGTGAAGTTTTGCTGTAAAAAGTCTTTAGTCGAACCATACTATGAGAAACAGTAAAATAAAGGAGTGTTACTGCTACACCCGTTCCTCTCCTCATGTGGAGGTGTATGCAGTTGTGTTGTGTTTTAATGGTGGCAAATACACGAAGATCACAGGTTCTGTGCTGGCAGTTTAAGAAAACATGAGCATTGAAAGGGAAAATCTAAATATGTTTTCTGCATAATGTCGATCACTGGGAAGTCGTTCAGAAGAGTTTGAGATATAACACGGATAAATTATGACTCCTTTGCAATTATGGTATTTCTAACCAACCATTCATTCATTATCTGAAAGAATCACTGAACCTAGACGTGTCTTCTGTGTGTTCATATGAAATGTTGGTAATGGTGAACTGTTTGTGGACCCTTACAACGTAATGAATTTCAAAAATGTGTTTAAGACCAAAACCTTTGGAGGAGAGATTGTGTTTCAAATGCAAAGCAAATAATTGTCGCAGGTTTATTAAGGTTCATCTCTAGCGTTCAATCTGCCTGCTGAATTTATTTGTGCAGTAAATTTGCATTAGGTCCAGACAGTTAATGGAATTTATATGGATCCTGCAGTAAGAATAATAACTAAGATTTATTTTATAATCTAATTCTAGTACTGTTGTATAATTGTTTTCTGTACAATAACTCTGTCCCATTCCATATTTCAGCACTCCCTCTTTCTGCCTTGCGCCTTGTGGTGCCACCACTGCGACTAATGTCAGCGTTCTTGTGGCAAGTGATTCAGCGCCACAACGTAACACACTATGGAAAATTCGAACAATTTGTAATGATGGTCGCAGAAACAGTACCAGACATAATGAGTCAAAGCTTGGTTAATAAACTGATTTTTCACCTACGGAAAAAGGTGAGTTTTAAACCATTTTTCTTGTTTATCACATTTCTATGTTACATCGATAACCTCATAGCTTTTGTTTTATTTATTTTTTTCCTGTTTGAATAATTACTTGATTATCCGTTCATTATGGTTTAATTATGGCTTACTTCTATTATTTTATTCTCCTGTAAAGTTACAGTTTAGGAGATGGTTACAAGTTTTGCATTTTAAAAATGCCACAGAAATTGTGCTGCTCTGTGTTAAAGCATGTGTTTGTATCTTCTTGGTAATTGTTTTTTTTTCCTTGCAGGTGATTTTAGAGCTCTGTCTTAAGGACCAAACACCCGATGTTTGGATTATTCAAGCACATTTGGACAACCTTCGCAGTCTCACTTATAGAGTAGGTGAAATGTAATATAGATTTCAAAATGTATCTAAAAAAAGTTCAGGAATGTCACAATCATGATATTTGATTAATAAGCATACAAACGATTACCGTTAACGCAATAGCCTTGTTTGATCCTTTGATTGCAGCCAATGGCCAAAATATCTTGCCTCAAGCTATGAAAAGATATTTAGTTCACATTCTCCTTGTTGAGATGTAAACATGGTGACAACAGTGGAAAATAATTGCAGCTTAAATTATTGTGGCAGGCCTACATGACATTTGTGTTTTCATCATTATCTTATTGTGATTATCTTTCTTCTCTCAGTGCAAAGATGTGGAAAGTGAAATCATGAACACCAAATTCATAAAGATGATCCACAACATTTTGGAGGATGCAGCCATGAGAAAAAGTTTTATTCAGGTAAGTCATAGAAAAAATTCCCTGTTCTTCGACCTTTCCTTGCCCCAATCCTTTGCCCAGTTGATGTATTGTCTCTACAGAACGTGTTTCCCATGGAGTTTGGTTCTGCCTATGATGCAGTACTGCAGAGCTTGGCATGGGAGTTCCTGAAACGAGTGGATGAACTTCTGCCGGTGCCGAACCTTAAAGAGGTGGGTCATCTAATTCTGCTGCACAGTAGCTGCTTTATTCACATGTGGCTTATGAGTTTTACACCCTTGATGGTAAATGGAATAACCAGGGTTTTAATCTATAAACAGACAAACTCTACAGAATGTAATTGTTGGTCACAATTAGGGCTGCATGATATGAGTTAAACATGTGATAATGTTGTTGAGTGTTGTGATGTGATAAGTAAATAAAAACTTAGCCTTTATAGTGTTAACTTTATCTACTTTGGATTTGCTGCTAATATAGACTCCAGATGCTGACTAGTCTATGCAGAAAAAAATGAAATGCAATATTTCCATTCCAACATGTTTTTTTTTAAGAATTTACTTAAACAGAGCATTTTAATGGCTCCCATAAAACATCTGAACAATTGAACATTGTTGGAAAAAAAACTGAAATATTGTTTAATAATTTTAAATCTTAAATAAACGTAATCGAAATTATAGTAAGTTCTTGGCCAGAAAAAATAGCGTAAGGAACTATCTATAACAGCAGCACAGAAGATGAAGAAACTGCCCAGTGATTTTTTGCCCTCTTCTCTGTGGCACTGGGTGAAGAGTTTTAGAAAAACACCATTTACTGCAGTTTAGTCAATAAATGCAATATGGAGGTTTTTTTTGCGATACGTATATTGCGCATGTTGATATCGCAATGACTGTAAATTTGCGATATATTGTGCAGCCCTAGTCACAATGAATAATATTAGTTCTGTTTACATATTAGTAGTATTGCAAGACGGTCCTTTTTTGTAAGGGTTTGTAATCCTGTCTGAAAAGATCATTTTCATACTTTCTGAAGTAAAAAAAAATCCTGTCAAGATTGCTGAAACTATTTTGAGTAATGTTTGAGAACGTTAGTAAAAAGTTTTAAAAACATTGTTGCCTTGTAAACAATATCAACTCCAGTATCTTTGAGTAGTTAATAAAAAAAGATGCCACAGCTTTTGCACTGTGCACTTTGTTTCTGTTTCCTTAAATGTAATTAACAGTGATTAAAATGTACTTCACTGTAGAGAATGCTTTTTACGTTCACATAGATCATCATTAGACTTGTGATGCATCTGGTTCTGATGTCATGTTGGATCAGACAACCGTGCAGGAGATTAGAAGTGAAATTGTAAATTCAGTGAGGATCCTGTGTAATTGTTTTGGCTTCTACATTTCTTCAGACAGCCACATGGCTGTGTGGCGGCCTGTCTGCCATGGAGGACATTGTACAACCACTCTCTGACCCAGCAGAAATAAGGGATGTGCTACAGCACTTCAGAAACAAGAGGAATAGTGACAGAAATGGTAAGAGTCTCTGAAATCTGTTTAGTGCAGACACTTGCACAGTACAGTAGTGTTGCTCAAGCAAATACAGCTCTGGGAAAAAAATAATCAAAAATGTTCAGTTATCTTTATAGGTGCAAGTATTGAACTGAACGGCTTTGCCTTGGCTTTTAAGAACTGCTGACAGTATTTCTTCTCATTTCCAAATAAAAATATATTCTTTAAAGCATCATTTTAACGGAAATGCCAAAAATCAAGTAAGAGAAATAATTCTGTGTTTACAGAACTTGAATAATTCAAAGAAAACAAATCTCTTGTTCACTCAAACAAAATGGCAATTACCTTTGACGAACTTCTAGTTGTATTTTACCATCCAACTCGTCACATTGCAAGAGGAGAGTGTTTATTACAGCAGTGTTTTTTTTATACTTTTCCTCATTAAATAAAATGTGATTCAGGTGATCGTTAATCAGAATCATGATTTGCATTTGGGAAGTTAACCATGTTTTACTTCAGCAAGAAAATGGCAGTGGAGACCACAATTATGATCTGATTATGTATTGTGGAGTCTTACATTATATTTCTTTTTTGACAGCACTGATCCATGTAGCAAATGAAGTTTTTTGTTTGCCCGTGTCAACTGAAGGGGGGCAGAACTTGCATTCTGCCACTCTTGAGGCAGAAGAGGCACCTGTCAGTTCATTTGCACCAGAGAACATTGCACACCCCTCTTCTGTTTCACAAGAGGCTGTCGTCATTACACAGGCTGCAATGGCTGAAAGCCAGTCTGAGTCTGACCGTGCTACTGCCACTATAATGAGCCCCACTCCTAGTGACACAGAGGAGGCAGAACCTCTGGTGGACAACATCGCAGTGACCACCACAGCTGAGGTCGAGGGTGAACTACAAGAGGACGTCGTTTACCAAGACAACAATGCTGAGATCTGTGAAGTCCAGCAAATCTACCTCACTGCAGATGGTTCTACTGTCATTGTTTCAGAGCTGGACAGTGGTTCAGAGGAAGCTACGCAGCTACAGTTTCTGGATCAACCAGAAACGGTGGAAACTCCTGAGATACGGGAAATAAGCTTTGAGGAGTGGGTTTCAGAAATGGCTGGAAAAGTGATTTCTCTTCCTGTCGTGACCCCTTCCTATCCTGTAGATGTTGCAGAGGAGGCAGCGTATGTTCCTGTCATTGAAAGACCACCGTCCATCAAAACCATCATTAATAGGAAAAGTACACCCACTCAGGCAACACAGAGTGGAAAGGTGATGGCACTGCCTGTCGAGTCTCCGGTGACACAAGAGGCAGGTGAGAAAACACACACATGTCGCGTGTGCAAGAAGGAGTTCCGCTACGATTGCCAACTAAAGAACCACATGCGAACACACACGGGCGAGAGACCATTCCAGTGTTCGGACTGCGGCAAAAACTTCAGGTGTCTCAGTTTCCTGTCGAATCATATTAAAACGCACTCACTCGCAAGGCCCTTCAAATGCAGCCTGTGCACCAAGACTTTCCGAAAAAGAGCAGACCTCATTAAGCACATTCGTGTGCACACAGGAGAGAAGCCGTACAAGTGCAACATCTGCGGGAAAAGCTTCTCACAGGGCTCATACCTGAAGATCCATCGTGAGTGCCACACCTCGGAAAACCTTCATCAGTGCCCTCACTGTGAAAAAAGTTTCCCCACTGCATTCAAACTGTCCATTCATGTCCGCTATCACTCTATGGCGCGATCGTACCAGTGCAGTGTGTGCGGCAAAAGCTTCATCTATGCCAGTCTCCTGAAGAGGCACAAAGGCTATCATTTAGGGGAGCGCAAGCACACATGCCCCATATGCGGAAAGTCCTTTGTGTACATGTTTGATTTAAAGAAGCATCAGCGCAACCATGAGAAACCTCGCATGCAGATCCCTTGCTCTCTCTGCCACAAAACATTTGCCGGGCCAGAGATGCTGCGGTGCCACATGCGCATTCACACGGGAGAGCGGCCCTTCAGCTGCAAGGTGTGCGGCAAGGCCTTCTCCCAGATTGGCAACATGAAGAGACACGAACGTGTGCATACAGGCGAGCGGCCATTCACCTGCAAGGAATGCGGGAAGACCTATAAGCATTCATCCCACCTAAAGACGCACATGCTGAACCACACGGGTGAGTGGCCCTTTCACTGCTCCCAGTGTGGCAAGAGCTTCAAGTTTTCTACACCACTCAAGAAGCACGAGAGGACTCACCTGGTCGATCGAGGGGAGCGCAGGGGTTGTGACCAAACCCGTGGCCGCAGGAGAAGTGAAACCCAATGGACAAGATGCATGTCAAACTCATTGTGACCCTGTTGAAACTGACTGCACCAGACCTTCCTTTCTGAGCTCAGTAACTTTTCAAACTTTAAGATTGTCAAAACATGAAACAAAGCTAATAAGAGAGAGGTTATCTTCCAGGGAAAGTCACAAAGGGGTAGAACTAAGAAAAGGCGGTAATGGAGAAGGAACGAGAAAACAGGTGAGTTTGAGGAGATATAGTTGTCAAATAAGAGCAGCATTTAATATCTCTGTGATATAGGAGACATCTTCAGGGGTGTCCGGTCTCTTGACTCCGTCCATCACTTAGAGATACACAGAAGTTACATGACAGTCACCTTCAGCAGATACTTTACTAGAGTGCTTTCATACATAGAAGACATATTTTCTTACTTAAAATAATGTAATTTGTTTAATTAGAACTATTTTCTAAGACATCCTAGTGTTTGGGAGCACGTATTCTTGTTACATAAGGATCCAACAGAATCTGCTGTCTGCTTATAGAGACATTGGCTGAATATTCTGAACTAGAAACTGATTAGGATCAGTAAATGTTCCCAAGCTGCAGTATTCACTCTGTGTTAGCCTAGTGGCTAAATTAATCTGTTCATTAAAGCAGCTGTAAGTGTAATTGATTTTGGCATCATACTCATTCATATCGGAAACTTTGAGGTAGTTCTCAGTAAAGAAAACGCTGCCTAATTGGATATTGAGCTCAAACATTTTTTGTTAGGTTTCCCCCTTTTTTCTCCTATTTGGATTCAATAAATGAATGCACCAGAACCAAAGTTGCTTCTTTTTTTTTCCAGGCAGGGCTAATATACGTGGAAATATGAAATGTATATAGCACTGCACAAAGAATCTAGTGTAATAGTGTTGCCTGATTCCAGTTTGTAATACAAAATAAAATTTTGTATGTTGAATTTGTGGTTGTGTCTGCTTATATCGACTCCATTGTAGGTTCCACTTAACAAGTTGGTGCTCTTTGGGGTCCTGACCATTGGTCTGTGAAAAGGGCTAGCAGGTGGACTACTTGGAAACAGATGGAGTACCGTTTGTAAATGTAAACCCTGTATGGTCAGTGATTAAAATGGACAATAAAATGATAAAATCATGCATGAGGGTATTTGAAAATACTTTAGGTAGCACTACTAGGACTGTTCTGTGTACACCACTTCATAAAAAAAAAAAAAGTGTCGATACTTTTTTTTTTTTTGCCCAATTCAAGTCATAAGAATCACCCTGAAATGAGAACTTAAGATACCAACAGAAAAAAGACAAAATAAATTTACATAAAATATACTAAGGACACAAACTGAGTGACATACCTCATTTTTTCCCAATGTTATTCACAAAGGACCTGTGTGGAGATAATGAATTAGCTGGTTCCTGGCTGTTCAGTAGTGAAGTATGGATAAGCTCCTGGAAAACTGTGCTGTTATAGCATTAATGCTTTCTTACACCGCTGCCATTCAACTGGTTGATGCTGGCTTGGATCAGTGGGATGTATTAACCTCTGCACATCAACTTATATAGCAACTGCTACTCCCATTTTATATACATTTATATACAATAACTTCATGTATGTTTTAGGCACCAAATTATGGAAAGTAGCATCAATAGTATGAATGACATGGTTTAGGTCAAATCCTAATGATACCCATCCCCACTGGTGTGGCTGCACACTTTTTCTGGCAAAGCAGAACCTGCATATCCAAACAGCTCAAACAAGTACAATCTCGGAGACTAATTCTTATTGCATGAAACGAAAACCAGGGGTCAGCAAAAATTACGCTTTTGTCAATGAGGGAGATCGCTAATTTGGCTAGTAGGTGACGATGAAGTCACATCTGCATGATTGCAGGGGCTTTTATTTTGATGATATAAAGGAAGGGATAACCAATACACCAGTAACTTTGAGGACATCAATATACTCAAACACGTGTTTTTTAATAAACTACTTTATTCCAAAATGGTTGACAAAAGAAGCAAATCATAGTATAAACATGTATAGTTTTGTACAGTGTTCTCAAGCTCATTTGTTGCAGTAAAAATGAGAAGTACAGTAAAGACATAACTGCTTTAGCACCAACAAACAATGGCATTTGCATTTTTTTCAGCAATCCAATAGGTCATATAGAAATAATAGAGTTCAACCCAACAGATCAGAGCAATATCTGAAACTGAATACCCAGTTACATTGTTAAATCTTTCCTAGTATATCCTCATGTTTTTTTCACAGGAGTTATGCAGACATATAGCAAAGTTTGCCCATTAGACCAAACATTTGCATTCTATTTTCTCTTTACAGCAGTTTGGTAAGTTATTTCTCAGTTTGAGAGTTGAGAAACGAATTGCTTTAAGCAGCACACGGACATGTTCAATAAAACTAGGGAGCCCCTAAGCTTTAGTGCATTTTCAGGAATACTCAAAGGGGACTTTTTAAAAGGTGTAGAGTTTCATCTTTTGAATGTCATTCTCAGCAGTTTAGTGAATACTGCACTTTCTCTCTCTGTTACTGGTGATATTGGAGAAAAGTGAAAATATGGCTACTTTGCAGACAAAAATACACCAAAAAAGTTAACATTGACAAACAAACTAATTTTACTGGTAACTAACTTCAAGGCTTTCACCTCTAACTACCCAGTATTGGCTGTTTTAATGCAAAATACAACAGAAAAAGAACATAGAAATAGAAACGTTACCTCTATGATCACATACCTTGCTACTACAAGCTAAAAGCAAAATCTTAACTGATTTAGCAAAGACATCCCTGCCCTTAGACCTGTGTAAATGAGACCCCATAAAAGATTTATAAGGGATCAGCTCTAGACAGCCAGGTGCAGGGTAATGGGGCAGTGGTCACTTCCCATGGCAGTGTTACGAATCTTGCTGTCACACAAACCAGGGAGTAAGGCAGAGGACAGTAAGAAGTAGTCTAGTCGCCAGCCCACATTCTTGGCCCGTGCGTTCATCATGTAGGTCCAGAAGGTGTAAGCATTGGTCTGCTCTGGATACAGCTCCCGGAAGCTATCGGTGAAACCAGCGCCCAGGAGCTGGCTAAAGCCCTCCCGTTCTTCAGGGGTGAAGCCAGCATTCTTGCGGTTGCCTTTGGGGTTCTTTAGGTCAATCTCCTGATGTGCCACGTTAAGGTCACCACATAGAACCAAGGGCTTACGCTTATCCAGGTCGCTTAAATAGGCTCGGAAGTCCACATCCCAGGTTTTGCGGTAGTCCAGGCGCACCAACCCGCGCCCAGCGTTGGGCACATAGGCAGTGACCAGGAAAAAGGATGGGAACTCAGCAGTGATAACTCGGCCCTCTTTGTCGTGCTCCTCTTTACCTGCAGTAAGAAAGAAGGAATTAATGAATATGGGAGTGAGAAACATTCCTGCTTATAATTTCAGAAGCACTAAACATCGTATGCCCATGTTTATAATTCTGTATTACGGAAATATATACATATTATAGAAATATGCAAACTGCATGCTTGACACAGTCAACTCTTATAATGTTACATCACCTCATGACGTTCTGGTATAGCAAATTTTTGGTTCAGGTCCTTTGCTTCCAATCTGAAGATTACTACAGTGGTTTAGGTCATAAATTAAATACTTTCACCTACATACAGGGTATACATAATCTGAACCACCATTAGTGTGGAGTCCCAGGAGTAAACATCTATCAGTGTATTAGACATACACTGACCTTTTATCTATATTCATTTTCAGACTTTTCATGTAGGATCACTTTGAACTGTAGTGGTATGTTGGTGTGTGTGTTATGTAAACACTGCCCATTTACTGTTCACTCTATTAAACACACTAACAGGTCCAGCTTACAGATGTAAAGTTGATGATTACACAGGTCAACAAAAAATGTATCATCGTCAGAAACCACAACACTTTTGAAAACCATTTTTTTCATGCTGATATGCTTTCAGATTTTTTCAGTCACATCAACTTTTTTGAATTAAGAGTAATATTAGATTTGCAATACACACATGCACCAGTCAAGTAACTGTCAATATTTTCAGTGTGAAGTCAGACAGGTGCAAACTGTGGCATAGATATAATGATCAGTGTCAGCTACCACTGTTTCTTCAAAAACGCTCAGCATATGACTATTATATGATCATTATACCAACTATCATGCAGTACAGAACTAGCTTCATCACAAAAACTGTATGTGCGGGAAAAACTAAACAGATTTGAATTCAGCATGAAAAACACAACAAAACCCACATAAATTTATCTCTGATGGTTTCCTCCCACCACCAAAAACATGCGTGCTTTGGGGAATAGGTGAATTGACTACTCTAAATTGCCCATAGGTGTG
>JBBPCW010000127.1:14920436-14931347 GCA_037974425.1 Phenacogrammus interruptus
TGCAAACATACTTTTGAGTTTTTTACTGTTGATTTTGCAGTAGTAAGCTCTGGAAATTACAGCAAAGGCTAACAGTGCATCTTTACTTATGAAAGTAAATTAATGGTACACCTGGTGTCTTTTCTGAATTTTCTGAAATCTGTTGCTGGCACCAATTTAAAAATGAGCAAATATTTTTCATCAGTGCTCCCACGGCTCATTAAAATGAATTAAATCTCTTAAAATAAGACCTGGCAAATTAAGGTCATATATTGTCTTACATTTTGCTGCACATTTACTGCATGTATTACATTTGCAAATGGTGTATATAAATCTGATGGGAAAATACTTTGTTGATGTGTGGCTGTGTATAATATTTTCATTGTCCTCTGTCTCGTTGTTACTGGATGGAGAGTATCCCGAATGAGGAGGTTCAAGTTTAATGAAAAGTGGTTGGAGGAAGAAGCAAAGTGCAGTTTATGCTGAAAGCAGCAGGATAGAGACGATGGGAGCGATAGGCAGCTTTGCTGATCCCTGCATTGTTTGCAGATAGCAGGCCAAATGTTTCCACTCCCTTGCAGTTTCTCAGCAGTTGTCTTGGAGCATAAAAGGCTGAGGTGCTGTGGGTTCTCCATACAGTGAACAGGCCACCATTTATTCAAAATGAACGAATACAGGTGGAATGAATGAAGACAGGTGGAATTTTGATCTGCTATGTTCCCTAATTCGGAACTAGTAAAGTCATTTACCCGTGGTGCAAAAGATCCTGCCTATGTCACCAAATCTGGCTTCATCTTGTTCACTAAGAGAGAGCTGTCAGTGTTGAGAAATCCTTTGTGGTAATTTTTAATGAAAGTGTGAAAAAAGCAACAAAGAGCAAGCAAATAGATTTCCATACATGGTACTAGACAATGTTATACTGGATCATTTAAGTGTAAGCAAGGCTGTATTCAATATTTTCTACAAATGTCCTGTTCATATTAACTATGATGCATGTGCATAAGCAAGAAAAAAATAAT
Organism: Phenacogrammus interruptus; assembly: GCA_037974425.1. Classification (NCBI taxonomy): domain Eukaryota; kingdom Metazoa; phylum Chordata; class Actinopteri; order Characiformes; family Alestidae; genus Phenacogrammus; species Phenacogrammus interruptus. Next base: position 14,921,435 of record JBBPCW010000127.1, read on the forward strand.
TACAGTAATAATAATTGTGAGTATCATCAGTTATATGTGTCTTGGTTAAGTGGATGTTTATCTTTCTATTTTTAAACTTTTATATAAAAATATTAACAACACAATGTAACTTCAAGTCAATCACACGTCTGTGAAATCAAACTGTCCACTTAAGAGGCAACACTGATTTACAGTCTAGACTCTCTCAGTGACAATCAGTGTTGTCTCCTAAGTGGACAGTTTGATTTCACAGACGTGTGATTGACTTGAAGTTACATTGTGTTGTTTAAGTGTTCCCTTTATGAGCAGTATATATATATATATATAATAATTTTATATAGTAATTTTATTTAGATTTTATATGGTGGCACTGTGGGTAGCCGAGTTTGGAGATTTGAATCCAGGTTCTGGCCTTTTGTGTGTGGAGTTTGCATGTTCTCCTCATGGTAACGTGGGTTTCCACCAGGGCCTCCTGTTTCTCCCATAGTCCAAAGACATGTGTGTGCGTGTGTGTGTGTGTGTGCATGTGTGTGCGTGTGCATGCCCTGGTAGTGGGCAGGCCCATGGCGAATCCCTGCTTATCCCTGCCTATAGACCCCAGGATAGGCTCTGTATACCCATGTCCCTAGTAAGGATTAAGAAGTTACAGAAAATGAAAGAATTAATGGTCTTAATGATATCATAAAGATTAAGAGATTGGTGTCATTTTTGATTACTTTAATTAAGCATCTAATTAATATGCTTGTACATTTCTGATTGGTTAATAAATTAAGATGATACATTGAACTTTGTTTTTGAATTAGTAATTTTGCTGTTCTTTGAGAACTTAAGTCATATATGTTTAGGTCTTGAAGTTTTACTTCTAAAATGGTGCAGGTATCCCATTTATAAATTAAAAAAACCCACTCAGTTTCAACATATGATATGTCTTCGTACTCTGACACTGTCTGTGTGCAGTTTTGAACAAACTTGTAGTCACACTTATTTGAGCTGTGGACATCCTGTGACTTCTCAAGTGCAAGAAAACCCAGTCCTGGTTCCAATTAGTGCTGTAGTGCTGTCCACACCTCGACCAAGCAGAGGCATCTCCTACTGCTGTGTGAGGGAGCAGGTGCAACTGCTCCCGTGGACTAGTAATAAGCATCACTTCTGTGCTGCAGGGACTTCCAGAGGAGCCAGGTCACTTTGACCTATATAGCTGCATTGATAGAAAATGAAAGAATAAAAAAGAAAAAATCCTAAAAGGTGCACAAAACTGCGAGTCAGGTGAGGGAGATTACCTCCTGGTGAGCATGTTTTCTTCAGATAAGTAATTAGGGATACACAATAAAGATCAGAGATGATTAGTTCATTTGTATCACTTGATTCACTCACACACACGTGCGCGCACACACACACATGTGCACACACACGCACACACACACTGCTCATTAAAGATTTCAAATGTTTAAATCCAAACAAGCACACAGTAACCCCCAGCGTTTACGTGGATCAGCAGTTGCAGATTTGAGAAGCAGCAGAGCAGAGCGCTCTAAGCTGAGGTAAAGAGCCTGACATCATCACAATCACCAGCATTGATGAAATCAGGCAGTCTTTGTTTTAATACACTTTTGTTATAGGTTTACAGAAAATGTTGTTATATCTCAACAGTTTTTAAAGCCCTTGTTCTGAATGCAATTTGTTCATACACTTCGTTCAGAATATTAAAATACCCTTGAGTTTTATAAGAGATTTTAATTGTATAATATTTCTATTTATGAGTGGGGCCAAGTAAAATATTTTATTTCAAATTAAATTTTATATTGTGCATTACTGGAATGCTAAATAAATATCTTCATAGTTTTGTAACAGATTCTTTTAATAATTTAATAATAATAATTCTTTCGGTCTTTCAGTTTCCGTTTTTGGCCAGGTTTTCGGTTTCGGCCCAAAAAAACTATTCCGGCGCATCCCTAATAAATATGGGATTTCCACATAATATATAAGTGTATAAATATACAGTAGAAAGTGCACCTTGAGATGGTAAACTACCGCAGTGGCCAAGTAGCAAATGCCAGAACGTTATTTCTTTCTCCTGGCTGCTGGGAGGTTTGAGAGTAGCCTTTCTGAGAACGTTATGTTGTGTAGGTACAAGCCTGCTTCGGCATGTTGTGGCTGCTCCATGTCTTGTCTTCGTATTTTAGTGTTTTAAACTTTTTTGTCCCAGTTATCTCTTTATTTATCTCTTTATTTATATTTCCCAGTTTATATATCTTTATTTATTTGTATTTGTAGGTTGTGCCCAGTCGAAACATGTGGATAGAGAGGGTTTCTTTTCTTATTTGTCCTTGCTGCTGCTGTTTGTAGCACCTGTGGCAGCTGCAAACCAGAAGCATCTCAGTGTTTCTCTTGTTTTTTGTTTTGTCCTTAAAGCCCTATATTTTCATTACTGTAAATTAAATTACAGCAGGCGAATATGGGTTTACCTTTACATTTTCTTTAATGGTAATGCATAAACTGAGGTCAAAAGGAAATGAATGTGTTTTTGGAATATATCTGGAGCATATTTAGGGTTTGCGTTATAAAAATAGGCATTTTTAAGCATTTGTTTTACAGGAATATAGGCCGGGTGCTCTTGGAAGGTAGCTGTATTTCCTTCTTGGTTTGCAGTACCATAACATATTAAAAACTAACAATTTATTTGGAGAAAATGGATGGATCTGATAAAGAATGGTCAGATTCACTCTAAGATTTCATTTGAATTCATTTTTAGTTGCGGAGAGATCCTACTTTTTTGAGGAATGGATTGAGAACTGGATTCTTGGGGCCGAACTTTCCACAAACATGGACCAAAAGCTGCCCTTTACAATACTCTCCCAAAAATATTATTTTCATCCAAAGGTCACAAGTTATTAACTGTGTGTTAGCAATCATCTAATAGTGAGAGATAGTGATCATCTCTGTGTTAACTGAGTATGTCCTTTTTGAAATATGGTCATCGTTGTCTGTATTGGATTTTTGACTCCAGCCTTGTCTATTGTGTGTTCTTCCTCGCCTGCTTGTTGATGATTGCTCCCTTGTGACTTTGAAATGTTTAAGGATTTTGCATTGTCTTTGTTATACCTGTCTGCCTGATAATGATTCTGAACTGAAAATTACATTTTGAATTGTTATATTTTACTATTTGTCATTTTTCATAGCTGGCTAAAATAGAATGGAATCATTAGGGTATAAACTGATAGAGGCCTGAATTTCATTTCAAATTATTTAGTGTTTGATTAATTAATTATTTAGTACTTTGATTAATAACAATTGTTCTATATTCTGTGAGATGTGGAGCTCTTTACCTCATGCACAGGGACTCCCTTTTTAGAGCTTTCCTAAAAAGTTCCTTAAAACCATAGGTTTAGGTATCATAATTCTGTACTTGCAACATTCTTGCATAGACATGGTTTAACCTTACAGTACATTGACAATGTTCATAAGGGGAACGTTTTCCCCTTTTTTGCCCTAAACTTTGAAAGTAATACCAAAGTCAGCACATTTTATTATTTCTTGCCTGGATGTCACCACACATCAATGGCCAAACCTCTGAACCAATTTTTGGACATTTTCAGTAGGTACTTTTAAAAGTTCAGAAAGTATTAGTTAAAATCTTACTACATTCCAACATCTAGTAACAACATCTACTTCTCGCCTGCCACAATGGTGCGACAGTTTTGGGGTTAAGATTTTCTTGTTTAAATTCTAGGAAAACCCAAGCTGCCTTTTTGAGGGTGGAAGGAACCTTAGAAAAACTACAAGTGCATGAGGTTGGGCTATTAGCTGACTAATGCAGCTTTCTTGCCAACTGACTAATGCAGAAGGAAATCAGAGAGCTTATGGTACTGCTGAGGAGCTAAACATCCATCCGTATTTACTGTGCCCTCCACAATTACTGTCAGATGATCACACTGAACACACTGCACACACAAAAAGATAGATCTTTATTTTTCGCAGTTTGCGACAGTAAAAAGTTACACACTCTATGCAGTCATAAAAAAAACTCTGAAAGAACAGGTGCACTGCCATACTACACCTGGACTAAGTACCTAACATTACGATGCAAGGTGCACACTTCTGACTTACTGTAAGGCAACTATACCATCACCAGAACTCATTACTGCAACACTGATCATGTCTCAGTTCTGCTTGTTAGGAGGAGAAACTAGGTTCACCTAAAACACTTATCACAAAAGCTTTTCTTTCTAACACAATATAACGCAACACAATACTGTGCATTATTGCAGGTGGATGCCTATGATCTAAACAGCTACTGGCTTTTACCTATTCCTACCTCAAGTCAGTGCACATTTTCCACAGGGGAAATTAATCTACTGTCATGTTTTCCTGTCTGCCTTAGGAGTCTTTTTAGGCTCATGGCCTACCTAAAGGAAAAACAACAGGTTTATGAGGCAGTATTACAAGTATTTCATAAGAAACACACAAGTCAAATTAGACATAGTCTTCATCACTCCCTACATATTGCTTTAACTGATGCTATCAGACTTCAGTAGTTTAAAGTACTTTATTGTATTGCAGAATTATCAGTGTTGCTGTCAACAAACGGTAACGTTTCAACAGTTTTATTTTCAAACATTGTCATTCATTGTTGACTTAAATCTAAAGGAAAGTCAGTGGTTTAAGTCAAACTAACTGAATCTAGAATGCACTTGTTGGTTTTATCAATATAAGTCATATTTGAATCTATTCATTTTAGTTAACATCTAAGTGAAAAGCACTACATAGCTTTTTGCAGCCAAAAGAAATAATCCTTCCTGTGCTTTAGGAGGAGTCAGGTCTCCCTGCAGTGTGAACCAGAAAAGTAGCAGTAAGATATTCAGAATCCACCTTTTCTTCATGACAAGGTCCAACCCTGTTTCAATTTTGTTGTTGAGGTTCCTCAGCAATGAAGAGAGCAGTTTACAGCAGGAAACTTCGCCGTTTAATGTAGAAGAAAGAGCTTCTCCAGGAGCAGGTGAGTTGTTTCTGCATTGATCACCAGAGTCGAAAGTAGGTTGGGCCTTGGACTAAAACTGTAGAAAGTTTCCAGCTGACTGTGACTCTTAATCCTCAGCTTCTCCTGCCTTCTAAGCACAGTGCATCCTAACGATTCAAGCTTCAAGCATCTAAACATGGGGGAAAAAAAGGAGTGCATTTTATTATACTCCCATATACATCACATTGATCAAAAGTTTAGTGAAAACCTAGAACAAAAGGTTTTTAGACACTCTGACACTCTTCTTTGCTGCTGTATGTTTGCAGTACATAGGTCAAAATAAATAAGTGTGCATCCTTTGCAGAAAACAAATATTATTATCTGCACACCTCAGTGCACAGTTTTGCCGTGATTCTAGGGTCAGATCAGTTTTTATTTTTTAACACGCAAGTTTCAATTAAGTGTGAACTCAGACTTTCAAGCCTAAAACCCGATAGCCCTCGTTTCACCCTCAGAAAGCAGCAGCTGCCTTCCTGCACCTAATGCAGCTGAACTCACACTTGATAGGATTAGGACATCTGGTCATGCTGAAAACATCACTGTTCTGATCTGGCAAAGAAGAAAAGCAAATCTGATGCAAGGTTGTAGCCTGCTATGGAAACACCAACAACTATTTGTCATGTACCTCAAACCATTCCTGAATCTCGCTTGTACGTGTGCAACTGGGGAAGTAATATCAGGAGGATGCACAACAGGAAGAATTCATGTGGATGTTATGTAGACATGTACTGCTTATATAAATGTTGTTTTTGCATGTCTGTATGTGTGTGTGTGTGTGTGTGTATGTATATTTGTCACAAAATTAGTAAATTACATTTTTCTTATAATTTTGCACTAAAATACGTAAATAATTATACATTGCCATGCAAATAGCTAATTTACAGTGGTTTCCGGGAAGAATTATTAGTTAGGTGCTAAGAAATAGAACAAGTGAATAACTGAAGCTGCAAACTCTGAACTGCGAATTCGGGTGGTTTACTGTATACATATATATGTATGCAGTAAACCACTCGAATTCACGGTTCAGAGTTTGCGGCTTCAGTTATTCAGTTGTTCTATGTCTTAGAACCTTTATACATATATGTATACAGTATACAGTGATTCTATATACAGACTTGCATCAACAAATTTCTTTTATCCAATGTTTAAATTAAAATCACTTTGCAAGAGTAAAGGGATTTGGGAAACAATAATGTTTTTTAATAGAAAATGAATTTAAAGAACATAGGTGGTCTTTACTGTCTTTACTGTTTTTTTACTGTTTCTTCTGAGAAACTTCCATGAGGAACACTCCTTTCAGACTCTTCGTGTAACCAGACAACTCAAAAACCAAGAGGGATGATGGTGTCAGCACGTTGGTAGTTCTGAATTGGCTGGCTTTTAAACAAGAGAGACATAAGGGACACTACACCTTCACAGCACATGACAAATTATCAAGCCAATAAGGACTCCTTAACTAAACACATGAAACAGGTGCGTTATCGCTAATGAGATGATGCGGAACAGGTGGGTTGCTAGGCACCTTGCAAAAACAAAACAGACCTACAAGTGGACTCATGTGACGTTTCTCTTTGGGGGAAGAGCCTAGAGACCCCAGATGTGACAGAACCCTCCCGAGGTCTGTTGCCTCCCTCCAACGCTGGTCGGCTTGGCGTTCAAACCAGTGAACTGCACAGGAGATGGAAGTGTGAGCTCCCTCCCAGACCTGCTCTGCTCTGTAAAACCACTCATTTACATGGGGTACATCAGTGGGTTCTGCATCCTATGGGCAGAGTGGGGTTTGACGCCCAAGTACACATTCAAATGGCATTAGACCATTAGCGGAGTGATGTAAGGAAATTCTGGGCATACTCCGTCCAGGCCAAATACTCTGCCCAGGGGTTGCCAGTGGCAGTTTACCCAGAGGAAACGTGTTACCTCCTGAACTGCCCAAGTAAGGCTAACGAAGGCCCCCAATTATTAAAAGAAAGCAGCCCAAATGCTGGACACAAATTGGTAGCCCTGGTCGAACAGGGATGCTGTAATGGACAAACACACTCCTAAATAGAGCCTCGGCTACTTGAAGGGTGGTAGGGAGAGAACTAAATAGAAGAAACCAGACCCCCTTCGAGAACGTGTCTACGACCACAAAAATCACTGTGTAATCATTCAATTCCAGGAGATCCGTATTCACTGCCACATGGGACCATGGTTTCTGTGAAATCAGGAGGGCCATTCATTTCCCGACAGGCAGTTTACGTCGGACTTTGGTAACGGCACAGACAGAGCAGGAATGCACAGCTTGATAAACCTCTTGCCATACCTTACGCCACCAGTACTTACGACCAATAACCTCAGCAGTTCGTTGGACCCCTGGGTGTCCTGTGGTGGGAGTTATGTGAGCCCATTCAGTCACTTGTGTTCTAAATGGCTCAGGTACATACATCTTTCCCAGAGGACATGATGGGGGCATAGGATAGAGCCCCTGTGTGTTTTCTAATGCTGCATCAAGATCCCAAATTATGGGAGTCTCGATAAACATGGTGGAAATTATGGTCTATAGGAGTAGGAAAGTGTAATGACAAAGCTTTTGCATTTTTGGATCCTGGCCTGTAAGATATGGTAACGTTAAATTGTGTGAAGAAGACGGTCCAACGAGCCTGCTGAGGATTTAGTCGTTTTGCCTGATGGATGTTCTTTGGTTTGCCCTTAAGGAGATCAGTGAGCTGCCACAGGGTTGAAACCCCTAATGAACCATCTATTGACATTGGCAAAGCCCAGGAATTGCTGAAAATCCTTTACCGACTGGGGCTCAGATGGTGTAGTACCTGGCATGAGGTCCATCGCTCAGTCCCATAGCTTGTGTAGCGGTACTAAAAAACTTTGGCAATGTCTCTATATTGTTCTGGGATGTCTACAGGTGTCTCTGTGAAAGAACTTTCAGTAGACATGGCACAGAATGGAGTAGACAGACAAGTCTGTGCACAAGTCGGGGACCAAGCGATAATTTTCGCAGTACACCAGCCTAGATGGGGATTTACGCGCAGCAATTGAAGTCCAAGTATTATTTGTGGTTCCACGCATCCTAACACCAAAAACTGTAATTTTTCTTTGTGGTTCTTGGATAGTGTGTGGTCTTAGTAATCTGAGTAACTGCCTGACCACTAACGAGACGACCATCTAAAGCTTTCACAGGGATCAGAGCTGGCAGACCCTCCACTGGTATCAATAAAGGTGTGATTAGGGCTTTTGAGATGAAGTTGCCAACTGATCCAGAATCTACAAGAACAGAAACAGAAAAAGGGGAGTTAGTTATCATGATTAAAGCAGGGATACAGAATTGCATGAGTGTGGGTGCTCTCTTTGGAACCACCAACTTTAGAGACAGGACCTTGTTGGGTTGGAGCGCGCAGGTGGCCAAATGGTGAGCTGTTTCCCCACAATGCAAGTAGAGACCTTCCCGACTCAGTCATCTGTCTTTTTCTCGTTACAGCAGGTGTGATGACCCCAACTGTATTAGTTCTGGCTGTACCTCCTCTGCTGTCTCGGAGGTCCTTTGTTTTCCCTGTTTGTGTTGGTTGAGCCGGATGGTCAGTGCGATCAGCTCGTCCAGGAAAAGACCCTTGTTGTGACAGGTTAGTTCTGTCTGTAACTTCAGACTCAGGCCCTTTCTGTATGTGGCGATTATAGTGGGTTGTTCAGGTCACTGTCGGCCGCAAGTATGCGGAAATCAATGGAGTATTCTCCTTCCTACGGGGTCTCGACAAAGCTTCCTCGAGGCACACTCCTTTCAGGCTCTTCCCACGGCCAGAAAACAAGGGGAACTCAAAACTAAGAGGGATAATGGTGACAGCGCGTTGGTAGTTCTGAAACAGCTGGCTTTTAAACAGGACATGGGAACACGACACAGACAACCAATCACAGGACATGGCAAATTATTGAGCCAACAAGGACCTTTTAACTAAACACACGAAACAGGTGTGGTGTCTAGCAACCCAGCTATGTCATCGCTAATGAGCCGATGCGGAAAAGGTGGGTTGGTAATCACCACTCAAAAAAAAAAAACAGACCTACATGTGACCTCCCCCTTAGGTTCAGAACTCCAGTGATGCCTCTCTTTGGGGTATGGGCCTAGAGGCCCCGGATGTGACAGAATGTTATTTATTTTTGTAAAATATGTGGCAATACTTAAGGAACATAACCTCTAGATTCTATGCATGCATTCAAACGCAAACTACTATTTATTATTTATTAAATGAACCGTAAATCGATACTTGTTGCAGAAATTAAGTTGATGATTTCAGTAATGTTAATAAGTATATGCCTAATTCTCAGGCATGGTTAAAAACAATATACAATTAAATGTAGGAAATGAATGACAAATATATTTTTATAATTTTTTCCTGCCATTGTTTTTATTCTTTTCATTTTGTTTATTTGTCAGATCTGGAATTTATTACCATTTTGTTTTCATTTTTGATATCTGGATGAGGATGAGGATAAGGAACCTTTTGCTAACAACAGAGAAGTCATGTCAACTAAACACATTTTATTACCTAAAAAGACTAAAAGACTAAAATATATTTTTACAGGGCCGGCCCGTGGTATAGGTAATATAGGCAAATGCTAAGGGCGGCATCCATCCAGGGGACACCACAAACGGAGGAAGAAAAAAGTGTAACATTCCACTATTCTTAAAACTTTTTGTTATTAATGTGTCTTAATATGAAAAGAACAAGCCCACAGGAATTCATCTGCTTAGCAAAGCCTAACAAGTAGTAGTAGTAATAACAATAATGATACGTAACTTTCCTATGAGGCCACCGTGGCGCACTCCCCCCACCTTCTCCTCCCGCCTCCACCCTCCACGCCGCCCCCCTCCTTCGTCTTTACCTGCTACATGGTCATTTTTTGATGCGTCAGCAAGCTCAACATGTC
>JBBPCW010000127.1:14948956-14961824 GCA_037974425.1 Phenacogrammus interruptus
CAACCTCTTTTAAATTTTTTTAACTTGCATTAGCTGCCCAAAGCCAAAACAACACTTTTAGAGCTTCCAAAATAAAAGGAAAAAAACTATCACAATTGTGACCACTGGGATTAAATGTGTTAAATGTTTCAGTTTGTTGTTCAAACAGAGATATCCACTATATAATAGTCACCACATGGTTTATGTATACAATGATTAATCATGTATAGGCAGTTCTTTTCATTCCGCCTCAGTCTTTTTTAGACAGCCAAGTTAAAGTCTCCACTGGAGCAACAGATGATATTTTGGTTTCAATTTTCTTGAGGAATAGATAACCATCAATGATGTCACAGAGAAATAATAACTTCAAAAACAGTTTAGTCATAGTGTAAATATGAGAAACCAAAGGGTCATTTGCTGAAGGCTTTCCCCACCATTATAACAAGTCACTCAGATTCACTAGACAGGAAGCAGTAGTGAAATTGTTTATGAGAATCTCAAGATTTGCATAAACACAACATGAGTAGTACAGGGGAAATACCAGGACAGGGAGCACACTGAAACACTAAAAAAAAGATCTGTGTTGACTAAGCATGAACTGCCTCCTAATGGGAATCTATATATTTGAATTATTATGGTATAAAATTTAATTACAGTTATTTCAGGAGAAGAAACACTTTTCAGTGTTAGTCATGCTAACAGATAAAACAACAGCATAAGAAAATGGAGAAAGGTTAGTGAAGAGCCAGGTAAACCATTAAAAAACACCACAAGATCACTGAATTGCCTGAATCCTACATTTTCGCACATTGTCTTCCTGTGGTTATAACAAGTTAACTAGTATCTGAGACTCATGTCCTTAAAAATCATTTATCAAGGGACGTTGTTTATCAAGGTTGCTTAGAGAGCTTAGACAGCTTTGATTTCCTTTAGAACTGTTGCCTGGCATTTACCTTCAAGCCAACAGACAATCAGTGATAACGTTTATTTCGTGTCATCCAATAAAAACTTTTTCAGTCGAGCCAGTAATACTTTACTGAAAACTGCATCACACTCACATAACCAATCTACTAACATATCTCATGGTGATATATGACAAATGAACCCAAGTGAGTTGGAATAAATCGTCGCACCTCAGGACTGAGTACTCCAGTGTATGCAACAATAGTTCTTCCAGCCATCGCATATCATGCCATACTTTTGTTAACAGGAGTAAATCACTCATCCTGTTTTGGGAAGTTTCCATATTGGCTCGTCACTTTCTAACTGTTTATATGGAGCTGACATTTTGCTGACCTGCCCTTGAGTGTAGATTTGATGCATGGGTCTGTGGAGAGATAATGGAAACCTTAAAAGGCATTCTTACTTGTCCTTGGCTGGTAGGAAGTAGAGATGAAAGGTGAGTGAGGAAAAGGCAAAGCTATTTTTATGGTATTACATAATAGGAAGTAACAAATATAATGATGAATAATTGTAAGATGGCAATTTGAGGGGTGACGCCAAAGCCCCTTGTTAGCAAAATGACCTAAATGCATTCCTTTTATAAATCTGCCATCCCCCCTTTCCGTTCTTGCATAGCACAGAGAGAGCCGTGTCAGAGGGGTTGTTGAATATATCAGTCTAGTCTGCCTGACTCATTGATCCATTATTGTGCAAGTTGGAATCTATGGACACTATAATGGCTCTGAAATATCAATGGTTCTGACAATTGTGAAAAGATTGAAAATTGTAGAATTTTAAATGTCACTGTTAGGGTTAAGGCATCCTGCAACAATGTCATTTCAGAAGTGTACACCCACCCACTCCACCCACCATGTTAAAAATGATAAATGACCGACTGATTATAGTCATATTATCCCTCTGGACTTGTTTTTCAATTGTAGCTAGATCAGAACAAATAGATGCATTACTGAGGTTTCCTAGAAATGCAGCCTTGACTAATAAATCATACCTAAAATATATACAGCTAAAGTGCATAAAGACTACTAAGTTTACGTAGATTCCATATGAGGTTTAACTTCTAAGTAAATGTACCTCTGGACAATTTCATATGAGGTCCTGACAGTGGACATAACAGAGAGTGACTCCTTGCTGTTATCCACTGATATGGGCAAGAATAATAGTCATAGCCCTTCCCACCCAGTGCAGTTCAGACAGCCATTAACACACCTGTCTTCTCCATTCATTTCTATGACGTGCACATAATACCTGCCATCATGCTGGCCAAAAGCTCTGCCCATCTGGTGGGGAAAATAAGCATGTCGCACAAAGAAAGTCTGCATGCAGAGATAATGCCACAGAAAAAGCCACGGGCACCGCCGTTGCTACGGGCTCCGTAGCCATTGGAAATTGCACATAAAAGGACTTGGGCTTTACAATGGGACCCCTACTGTGTGCCACCATGATGAGAGGACGCATAATTAAAGAGACAGTGTTGGTATAAGCAGGTGGAATGCACCTGGAGAAAGCCAAATGAGAACGATTAATGCTGAGACTGTTGGTGTTGATTTCTAAATAGTTCAATGCTGGTTGACTTCTTTGTCGAGTATGTTTGCCACAGGAAATCACATAGAAGAGCCTTGAAGCCTAAGTACAAAAGTAAATAAGTACATCTCAGACATCGCTCCTATCTTTCCTTCTTTTTTCTGGCTTATCACGGGCGTTATGTTCCAAGAGCATAGTGAAAAACCGCGAATATGTGATGTGCTAAATATGTCCCCCAAATATGTTCCAAAAACTCTTTCATTTCAGCATAAACTCAGCTTAATAGTTTACCATTAAAGACAATGTAAACGTAAACCCATATCTGTACTGTACAGTTGACAATGATCTGCAGTTGCAGTGCTAGAATGTAAAATATTGATGTTACCCCTCTATAGACTGCACTGTAATTCATGCATGCACATTTTCTTTGGTATGTGCTGTCATTCTCTTTGGTATAAGCTGGTAAATACAGTAATAAATGAATTTAATTTACAGTAATAAAAATACAAGGCTTTAAGAAGAACAAAACGAAAAACACGAAAACACTGAAGATGCTTAAAAGGAGAAATTCTGGACTACATCTGACAGAAATGCATCTAAGGGCAGCAGTCAATTAGCAGCAAAGAGAAATAAATAACGTTCTCGGATTGACTACTTTCAAACCTCACACTTCTGAGTACAGATGACTGTACTCAGGCAAACATGGCGCGGGCCTTGTCTGCTATGCCACCTCGTCCTTGTGCTGGTTGTTTATGTTAGGGTACAGCGCTGCAGAGGCTCTTTCCATTCATGTGTCTGATTGCCTTGCTAACCGTGTAGGTGCTCCACAAACATTTATTAGTTTAGTTCTCAGAAAAAATCTGCGAGAGACTAAAGTCGCAGTGGCTGAACTGTGATTAAGTGGGGGTTTACTGTATATTAAATTATTTTATCATAAGTTATATTAGATTTTTAAAATAATATAAATATTTAAAGACAGCAACATTACGGTGCAGTAGACAATTTTTAATCAAAGACAGTCAGACAGTTGAGGGTTAATCATGGTCCGACCAGAATATGTTCTCACTTCACTCGCACTTAAGTGTGAACTCGCCCCTGCAAGCCCCACCCCCCACAAGCACTGCCCCTACACACCATGTCTCCTCACATAATGGCGTACCTGGATGATCCACTGGACCTTGGCGTACGAATTGTGAGGGGCTCTCTCCGCAAGGCGAGGTTCTTTAGAGACCGGCAGAATCCGCTGGCATATCCAGACGATATTCTCTATGAAAGGTATAGATTTTCAGCCGAGGGAATTCGTTACATTTGTCAGCTGATCAGGCCAGAGGTCTCTAATGCCACTCGCTGGAGCAATGCCCTCACGATTGAGCAGACAGTTTGCCTTTCGCTGCGCTACTTAGCATGTGGCCACTTCATGTATTCCATCGGTGACGCTGAAAATCTGAGCAAGAATACTGTTTGCCGTGCAGTTTGCAAGGTGTTACTTGCTCTTTCTAAACTGTTGGAAGTATTTGTGGTTTTCCCTGGCCATTTAAGTGTGCTGAAGATTAAAGAAGGGTTTTATGCATTCGCAATTCACTACAGTAATATAGTACATCTGCACAGGCAAAGTGAGCCTTAAACTGAACACAATGTCCAATAGGATTTCCAAGAACCCCCGTCTCTCTCTCTGTCTATAGCCCTTACAGGAGTGACACAGAGAGCTGCAGTCTCACACAGAGTGGAGTTGAGAGGCTCTCGTACTGAGTTTTGTGAAAGCTATCCGGGTCTCTTCAGAGTGATGGTCCTCCGGAGAATCCAAGGGTTAGCGTGAAACGTAGGAGTGTCGCGGAGTGAAGGTCCTCTGAAGGAAAGCGACACTCCTTCCATTTCAGTTGTGTTTTGTGTTTGTGAGCCTGAACTTTGACTTATAAATAAAGAAACCCTCTCGAAAGAAGTATGCTGCCTGCTGCTGTGTCCTTCCCCTCAGCCACCAGGACAGATATTAGCAAGCCCGTCTATCTAATAAAGTCTAAACATGGAAGTATAGTTGATCCTCAGCTCTGTTCTAACATGTTGGATCCTTAAAAACCCATTTGAAATCAGGACAAAAATTTCAACCTGGAGAATTTTTTTCTAAGCTTGATTATATATATCCCATGGCAGCTCTTTTGTCACTAAAGTAATGCTGCAGTGGTGCCAGCGTTCATTATATATTACAAAAAGATACAGAAGGCTTCAATATGAAAATGATTAAACCTAGAACTTTTGACACAGTCACAGTCATAGAACCTGAGTGACTCAGAGTTTTGTTTCCCAGAAGCACGGCAGCTTAAATTTAGCCTTTGGGACAACACTTGCACTAAAAGTAACCTGTCCTTGTGAGGAGCTATCGATTCATGGAAGGATTCCAATGGCCCAGTGCTCCAAGAAATTGAACTGCAGCTGAAACATAAAGAACTCACTCAACCCAAATTGTGTTAAGATTTGACACTGCAGAGCTAAATAAACTACTTCAGAGCAGTAGACAAGCATCAAAGGGTAGCTATTTGAGCTACTTTTAACAGCTTTTGACAAATTTTTCATTGGCATTAGCATTTAATGAGAGTTGTCTCTTACAGAGCATGGAACATATATTGTATGCTAGTGTAATGGGTCGCCCTTTTGTTTAATTTGTTTCGTTGCCCTGGGGAAGGATCATGTATATATAGTGGCAGGTGACTCACCACTTGGTATGCCCCATTCGACCCTGCTCCTTCAGGGAAGTTGGTGCACAGGCTGGTAACTTGGTCCATTGTGCAGAGTGGCTGTTTGGTTGTTAGGCAATCAGGAGTGTTCAAGCTTGAGCTTTACAGTCCAGGCTCCAGTAACCAGTGGAGATTTGGCTTTTATCTATCGGCTTTGAAGAGGTAGGAGATGCTGGTGCTACTTAAATGCATATGGAAAGGCTAGCAGCCCTTATATTTCCCCTCCCTTCAGTTTTGGAGAGAATAAACAGCTGGTTATTGCTCGTGTGTTCCTCCTGGAAACGGATGCTGCAGACCATGTTACCTTAACAATTCTTAACAATTACTTTTTCTAGTCTGCCACATCAGGTGGTGGTTGAGGTGTGGCCTGCACAGCTTTCCCCTGGTGGGCATTTCCTCAGGCCTCTCCTCAAGGGCCTCGCCCTGGCTGTTCTTCAGTGTTGCTCTTTTGTCACTTTGCTTTTTGTTTTATTTGCTGCTATTGTGAGCTGCAGGAGAGGACTTTTTAGCATCGAAAGTTGATTCTCTCTGTAGTGTTTTTGTTTGTTTTTCTTTGCTTTGCTTGTGGTGTGTGTGCGTGCGTGTGTGTGGCTAGCCTCTGGCTATAATAAGTTTGGGCCTATTATCTTGTGGCTTCCATTTTGTGTTTTTATTGGTTAGTTTGGATTCCGATTACTTTTCTTTATTTGTGTAAAGCATTTACTGCTGTTGTCTTCCATTGTCTTCTTTTTGTGCAGGAGCTCTTTGGCAGCCAAGCTGGTGACGGGTTGTGTTTTGGTGGTGGAGTCTCTGCACTGGTATTGTAGTGTAGAGGACGTGTGGTTGTGTGTGCAGTGTCAGGGATTTCCCCTGCCCTATTTATCACTTCCGCACCTTGTGGTCAAGCCAAGCATTGCTCCTTGCTGGCTTTTTTTGTGTGAATTTTCATGAATGTTAATTTCATAATTGAAATAATATCAAAGCTGAACTCAAATCCTGTCCCATGTCGCCTTGTGTGAACAAATCTGTCTTTAAACTGTGTCAAAGATTCTTTAGGGTGAAAATCCTTTGGGTGGCGTAATCCTTCTGCTCCTGCTTTCCACACTAGCATGTTAGCATTTTTAAATAATTACTCTTTTCTGTTTATAAACATGATAAATACTGAAGTAACTGACAGGACAATAGTGATTAACTAATTTTATCTTATACTCCAGCTGTGGAACACCTATGAGGCAAAACATTATGACCACTTGCCCAATATACAGTTTGTTCCATTTTTGTCACTAAAAGTCTGACCTAATAATGTATGCACTTTACCATACCTCTGAGGGTGCCCTGTGGTATCTGGCACCATGATATTAGTAGCAGGTCCTAGCAAGTCCTTTCAATTGAAGTTGAAGTAAAAGATATGTTATTCAGAGAAGCCCTAAGGATTACGTACAACATAAATATGCAGTTAGGAATTTTTTTCCTGTCGTGAGCTCTCACATTAATTAGAGCTTTAGGAGCAGAACAAAAGGCCAAATGTGTTTGATTTACCATTCAGCATAAGTAGAAAAAGACCAATTCAACCTGTGAATGTGAATAGGGAGCAGGATATATATACACTGTAGTATGCTGTTATGTTTGCTTCAGTTTAACCAGAATGTCTTTTACAGAATTCAGATGTCCATGTTTAATGTGGAATGGGCAAAAACTTTCATTTGGCTATTAGCTTAATTTTAACCCACTGTTATAATCTCATAAGGGTGCTAACATATCATAGACGTGGTGTTTCCTTACATTTTTGTATTTATACATTTATGGCCCAACAATCATGGCTTCCCCTGTACATGTGCATGCTTTACCAACAAAAAAAATCCCTTGTACTGAAAAGTCAAATGGAAATGCACATACACACACAAAAGCACTTTTGCTGCTGGATAATTACGTTTTTGGGCTCCATGCAAAGTGCTTTCTGCAAAGCTCACTCTACGAGACTTAGTGTTTATTGTTCTGAATTTAGGAGGCTGGAGTTGTTCAATTTGTGGGGTTCTTTATTGATGGACATTTTCATCATGAATCAGTTAAAGAACATTGAGAGGTGCTGCTTTTTCAACACACATTCCAAAAATGGAAAGGTCAAACCACACACACACACACACACACACACACTGGCACCTGTTTACATGCACTCAGACCTACACTCTTACAGAGCACTTTAACAGGACGAGAGACCGTGACTTGCACTCAAAACAATCACGAACTATGTTCATTTATTAATTTTGTACAGGATTTATTATACACTTAAAAAAAAAGAAGAGCTTATTTCCTCACCTGCCATAAGGTAACCCTGGGGTACAGTCAGTCATTAAGAGTGTTAAACATATTTTTCCACACAGCTAATTAAGTCTTTGAATGATGGTGTTTAATGATTTGCGAATGACACCAAATAGTTATTTTTACATAAATATTCCTTTAGTCATAATTAATTTCTTTCCAGGAAGAAGCTGTTTGGGTGCTCCTGAATGATGCCATGACATATCATCAGGAAATTGAACATTTAATCCTTGGCAATGCCACAGTCTGTTATGTCCAGGAATCAAAGAGAGAATAATTGGTCTCACTCTCTAGAAGGTAGCTTGGCCCTTCTCAACCCATTACTCTGCTTGTTGGTAGCCAGCAAAATCAGCACAAGGTGTTCTCCTCAGGCGTGTAGAGCTGTCCAGTGGCATTGCATTAGAAGCCATTTGGGTAAATGTGATGCTTCCCAAGTCACAACCCTCCCAGTATTTATAATTTTGTGTCACATCAACGGCAAAACTAGAGCGCACAAAATGGCTTGCCGCAAAAATTTTGCCGGCGTAAATTTCAAAGTCGCGTGCGCAAATGTGAAACTTGAGCACAAAATATAGAATCACATGCGCGATTGTGATAATATTGCCTGCAAACTGTTTTTTCCTCTCGATGTGTTAAATGTCCTCGCGTGCGAAGTAGATTACCGACGAGAGACCGTGACTTGCACTCAAAACAATCACTTGTCATGTTCTTAAGCAGCTTTTTTGCTCAAGTAAGATTTCTGGGTAGGGCTTTGACAGTTTCTGCCTGCGAATCCTATTGGGCGATAGGATTGGATCCTGGTCTCGTGATTGGCTAAAGAAAGTTCCTACAGAAAAAACAAAGATGTCTGAGGAAGAGGAACGGCGACAGGAAGGTTAAACATAAGTTATAGTTTATCGACATTGTAGTAATAATTATTTCATTCAGAATTCAGACTCTTTGTTCTGTTGCTGGCCCCTTGACTCGAGTCATGGTCTTGCTTGGTATGGCTTCTCTTTAAAATCAGGACATTGCTGGTATTCCAAGGCCACAATTAAAAGGGAAAAGACTATCATGGTTGGCCGTTCGTACTGAACAAAATGACATCAGACATGACATGAATATTTCAATGCAAAAGCAACATACAGAGCTATCTTGGTTGGGCATTGGGAATGGAAAGTATTAACTTTTGGGGTTACACCAGTTAAAACCTTTACATAGACACATCTACAACAATTCAAACATGGTGAGATAGCAGAAAAGCCAAAAAGCAGTGAAGCCGAAAACTCCTGGGAGAGGGCCCTGCACCTTGGAGCAGAGAGGGGCTCCCGGTAGGGGGCTCCGTTCCCGAGGACAGAGAGGGGCTCCCGGTAAGAGGACCCGGGTAGGTGGATTGGGACTCTCAAAGGGGAGCGTCCCAGGAGACCTACCCATGCGGAGCACTGGCCAGGATATAATCCTGGCACAGACGGCTGGGTGGGGCTCAAAGGATGCTGCCCTTTGCCTCCGCCTCCCCCTCCTCCGCTTTTGGGTGTTTTTATGGGTGCTCCGGTGGTGTATTTTAGAAGGGGGGTGCTGTCAGGTCTGGGGTCTGGGACAGTGGATGGCCGCTAGAGTTTGGAGTTTTTGTGTTCTGTTTGAGTTTCACCTATTTATCATTAATGATTAGTGTTTGTGTTTCTACTTCTTGCCATTAAGTATCTTGAGACCTCTGCCCCGGCCAGAGGCACAGGGCTGACAGGTGCGAACAAATCTCCGAGGAGAACACTGATTCAGTTGTGAAAAGTCATTGGGTTGCTGCCAGGTCTCGGTCAGACATAGAAAATCAAACTCATGATCTGATGTGAAAATTCAGTCATACACACCACTTCCTCTGCGTTTAACCCCTTCACCAAGTGAAGCAGCTAGGTATACAGCATCCAGGGAGAAGTGTATGGGGACGGTAGCTTGCTCATGGCACCTCAGAGGCACCTAGTGGTCTTGGGAATCAAACCCGCAACTTCCTGATCACTGGGCGAATGCCTTAACCACTAGGCTACCAGCTGCCCAACAAGCCAATAGAGAGATTCCCACTAGCTGAAATCTATCTACGTCTGTGGAGCGCAAGCAATCGGTTGTAGATTTTGAAGAGACACCCCGTGACCTCTAAAGTAAGGAGAGGAGATATTTGTGTTGTTATTTGTGTTCCTCGGCCATTGTGCCCTTGTTTTCTACTTTAAGTTTAAATAAAAGTTATATTGGTATGGAAGCCCACACTTAAGCAGAAAGCCTTACATTTGCTGATTGTATTGCCATGGAAAACCAGGATGAATGGAAACCCAATGATGAGGCAAAGCAAAAACACTATGTCCCTTCTAGCTAGAATGATGGCAGCATGGTTGATTCTCAGAGGACATTTCCTTTGGCCTTCATTCTCACAGAACCAAAGCAAAATGAAACAGTCACAACAAATGAAGTGTGGAAGTTGACCAGAGTAGTCTCTGCAAAGTAACACAACACAGACCACTATAGAAAGTGCACTGCAAATCCAGGTTTAATAAATAGACACACACACAGAGACTGCTGTGATCATTCACATAACTCCATTAACTTACTGTGAAGCCTTTTACAGAGGTATGCTATAGGCTAAACCTGCATTCCAATAAAATAGTGAGTGGAAATAAGAGCTGCCACGAAAAAAGTGAGAAGGAGTAAAAATATTACTATAGAACTGCAGTGGATTTCTTCATACATCTAGCATCTTTCGTGTAGGCATAGTTTTTTTCTTTTAGAAGCTTTTTAATAAAATAAAATGCATTTAAAAGCAAAGAGAGGAGAGTGGCACAAATTAAGTACTTTTATTCAAATTGTACAAATTAAGTACAGTAACCGGATCAGGATTTTATGCGGATCAGAAGTCACTGATTCAGTCATACACAGAACCAAACTTCCCACATTATGCGGAAACTACAAATATCCTCTACCATTTTTTTTGCGGCAATAAATATATTTTTTCTGGATGATTTCACACAAGGGAACCTGTTCAACTCACTGCGGTGTCCCAATACTTTTTCCCCCTGACTTTCCAAGTTATTTCCACTATATGCGGGTGCTCTTGGAACGTAACCCCCAAGAAAAGTAGGGGATTACTGTATAGTTTAAGTGCAACTGAGTAAAAAGTTGTTTACCTCGGAGACAGACAGGCAGGCAGGCAGGCAGGCAGGCATCCATGAACTCAGGTTTCTTTATTAACATGACCGTGGAACAGGAAAACAAAACCTGTCTCAAGGGCCGCTACAGAACATGAATCCTAACATGGATAGAAATGAGGCAATGGACCGATGTCTGTGGTACACATAGACAGAACATAAATACAAGACATAATCAGTGCACAACACAAGTCAGGTGAAAACCGTGACACGTGACAATAAACAGAACTGAAAGTCAAAATAAAAGTCCTCAAAACAAACACAAAACAGTGGCCCCTACCGGCCACTGGCCGAGCCGTGACAAAAGTGTTCTCTTTTTATATATATAACTGCGTTTTTGTGTGTGTGTGCGCGTACTTATACATGTGTACAGAAACAAATATATGCACAAGAAGAAACAAAGATATATAAAATAAGTCAGCAATTACAATGTTGAGATGTATATGGTAGCTGGATTTTTGAAGTGTTGCTTTAAAATTTTAGATTATTCTGTCTGAAAATGACAATATAGTGTGCAGAGAACCAGCCCCATATCACAATGGTCCTAACTTCATTTTAAATGTGGGTTTTATGTTTGAATGTTTTCAGGAGAATATACGCAGCCCTTTTGTTGCTGGCAGTTTCTTTAGTTTTTAGGCAATACATCTGTTGTTTGATGTATTTGTATCCCCTTTTAATGCGGTGCAATAGGCCTAGTAGTAGAACACATGTCTGCATTTAATTCTTATTGAGAAGTTAATATCTGAATAAAAATTATCCCCAGTTATAGTTATCTAACCCAACAATCTCTTAAAATCTCTACAAACTGCTGTTGTACTGCATGTAAGATGAAGTGGACAACTTCATTGGTGGCAGGGAAGTGTTTTAGTTGCTGCCAGGTTTGTTTTAGTTATTGCAGAGAGATGGGCTTGATGTTCCTGTCCCTGTCATATATATACAAGTCCAAAGATAAGAGCCAAACATGGACCTACACTCTCTCACCTCTCCCTGCAGCTCCCTTCTCTGCATGTTTGGGATCCATCACTGAAACAATTTTTAAGCCAACATGCTCATATCCACCATGTTTATGCAAGCCAAGGATCAAGATCTGCCTGAGTGATAGCTGAGGAGAGAAGCATTGAGATGAGCATTAGTACTGAAGTACTGTTGATTTATAGTAGTATGGGGGCTCTCAACATGTTTCCTTTTATTATCCTTAGCTTCTTAATTGCAGGCTTACTGTACAGATTTAATCTTAAGACCTACTATTAAACAACAACAACAATAATAATAATAAGTTTTATTTATAGGCACCTTTCTAGCAACCAAGGACACTGTACAAAAAATGCAGAAAGAAAAAAGAAAAAAAAATGCAAAGTAGATAAACAATAATAAAGAACAAAAAGCAGAAACTAGACAAGCATTATAAACACTTAAAAATATAATTATTATTTAGGTAATATTAACCCTTTAGGGCAGTGGTCCCCAACCTTTATTTCGTCACGGACCGGTTTAATATCAGAAACTATTTTCATGACGCGGCCTTTAAGGAGTGGCAGATAAATATACACTGCCCTACATAATTATTGGCACCCCTGGTTAAGATGTGGTAAAAGCCTTAAAATAAAGTCAATTTTTATTGCAGAAGCATACTCTCACACTGAAAATTGTAGAAAAATGTAACCTTCAACTTCAAGTGTCAGGCAATGGCTACAAGAAAATAGCCACTCGCCTGCACCTGCCCATATCTACTGTCAGAAAAATCATTAAGAATTTTAAAACAACTGGAACAGTGGGAAACAAGCCTGGACGAGTACGTTTAGACGAGAAGTTCATTTTGCCTCCACGCACAGTGAGGAGGATGGTAAGAGAAATAAAATGTTCTCCGAAGCTCACTGTTCAAGAATTACAACAAATGGTAGCATCTTTGGGTCACAATGTCTCCAAAACAACCATCAGGCGCTATCTACATGCCAACAAGCTGTGTGGGAGGCATGCACTGAAAAAACCTCTTCTCACTCACAATCATAAAAGAGTTCGCTAAACGGTCCTGGGGCTTCAAATGGGACCGTGTGCTTTGGTCAGATGAGATCAAGATAGAGCTTTTTGGCAACAAACACTCTAAGTGAGTCTGGTGGAACACAAAAGATGAGTGTGCAGAAAAGCACCTCATGCCCACTATGAAGTATGGGGGAGGATCGGTGATGCTGTGGGCCTGTTTCTCTTCCAGAG
>JBBPCW010000127.1:14978087-14996340 GCA_037974425.1 Phenacogrammus interruptus
CCCCCCTCTTTCACGTCAGTATTAGGTGTTAGGCATATTCATTACTTGTGAAGTGCAAGACCTTTGGGCATGAAAGACATGAGAAAATAAACACTGCTGTGACAAAAGCACCAGCTGGGTGACACTTAGGAGAGTCTGCTTATGGCACATCTGAAGGCACTGATGTGATTTCAGCTGAATGTGGCATTTGTTCTCTGTGTTTGAAAAGCACCAGTGCAACATTGATCTTTATCCATGAGAGTGATGGATTGTCCACATTTGTTTTGGGAAAAAAAACAACAGAATCAAAAGGCATACAAGCATTCCAAGCAGGGTCTAATCAGGCCTACCTTCTGTCCAGGGTTAATGAACGCATTAACGTGTTTCAGAACAGGCTTCAGCATGGGGTCATATCGCACACACAGGTCCTGGATTTTAATCTCACCGTGTTGGGGCCAGTCTTCTGGAACCTGGGATACATCTAGAGCCAGAGAGGGCAAAAACACAAGAACCCAATGACATTTTATAGAAATAAATTTCTATTATATTCTCCCATTAAGTTATATTATGCATTTAGCATGAAATCTGTGTAGATTCCTATACAATACACCAAATAACCACTTCATTGGTTATACCTATGTTGTATCTACACTCACTATGCTTTCCATATAAATACGCTTTGTAGTTTGCAAGTGCACTGTAAAGCAGTCCATCAGTTTCTCTGCATCATGTAGTAGCCCCTTTTACCCTTATCGTCAATGGTCAGGACCCCATGGGACCATGAGTCAGAGGGTATTATTTGGGTGGTGGATCATTTTCAGTCTAGTAGTGACACTGATATGGTAGTTTTAAAACCACTTACTGTCCACTCTAGTAGACACATCCAGGTTACTGGCCACAGGACACTGCCAGCTGGGTTTTGGTTGGTGGGCTACTCTCAGCCCAGCAAAGACACTGAGATGTTTAAAAATGCGTGTATGCAGAACACACACACACACACAAACTAACATGTCGGTACCATTTTAAGCATAATTGTTGTGCTGTGAATTATCCACTACCTACATAATACAGGCTTACCAGTGTTGCTGTTGGTGTCCTGACCACTGATTAACTGCAAGGGTCTGTGGGTCCACATTTAAATTCTTTCCTCCCATAAAATGACATACTTACATATTATTTTCACTGTACATCAGTTATTGATTCCTAAGACTTAAAAAACTACTAGAAGATAAAAAACAAACCAGATTGTTAGAAATACAACAAAGGACTAAAAATAGAAAAATTTGCAGACTGGCAAAGAAACTTCAGAAGAAGAACAGAAAACATGACTAAGGACAGCAAAAGGTCTAAGTGCAGCATAAGACCACTTTATCTAAGCAGAGTGCATAGATAAGGCCTTTAAGAAGTGTTTAGACTACAAACTTTAATAGCCAAGCGCTCAGTAAGGTTTGTAATAAAAGTAAAGTGTCGCTCGGAAATAAGCGTCTGTGTGTTGTACTTACTGTCCTCTTGGCTAAATTGATCTAAGTCTCAGCAACTGCTTTTGTGGGCCTTTAACCACAGGCAACAAAGGTACATAAATCATTATGGTGGAAAGGAAAAATACAGCAAATGACAAGCAAAGTGCTTTTACAGCCCGCAATCAGCACAACTATCTAACACTGGGTCCGGATTCCAGAGTTTAGTCTCTTTCTATCAAGCGTGATTTCTTTCCATTGCGTCATTGAGGAGGAGGAAAGGCCCTTCTTTGGCAGTGGGGAGTCTCTGCGCTATCACCAAAGCTCCAGTGATGCTCCTGTGGCAGCATCTTCCTCTCCCCTTTTGTCCTCTTCCTTCTTACCCTCCCATCAGAGACAACTGTTTACATTCACAAACAAGTCTGCAACTCGTATCATGCAGCTAAGGACACTGTGAGGAGTGTGAGGAGTGTCCCGATCTCTGGAGGACAGTAGAACAGGAAACAGGAAATGTGGAGATTTTTATGGTTGGGGTCAGTCTGCCCTGTCCCAGTCCCACCAAAAACAATTACCACACTAGAAATGTCAGGCCAGGTCAGATCATTTAAACATCTTGGATTAAGAGAACAAAACTGCAATACTTTGTGCCTGTCTCACTCCACTAAATGTGGCATTGACTAAACTGATCCAGAACTAAACTGGAACAGTTGATATGAGTGAAGATATGCTGAGCACATTTAAAAGGGGCACATTTAAGGATGTTTCTTTTAAAGAAGGTGTAGTTATCAGAAAAACACACTGTAAAATTCTAAATTATGTTAATGTAATGTAATTTGTCCATGTGCAAGAACTGTGCACATCTGAATAAGGCAATTAAATGAATTATTTTTTTCCAGTGTAATGTGCTAGACACTAGTCCATCAGGACCTGAGCTATGCTCCCCTGCTCTGATATCTCTACATTTGGACATAATCTAACCACAGACATCAGACAGAGACAGAATGTTACCTATAGAACCCTCATAGTTCTCCGACTCTGTGCTTAGGAAGCTATTGACCTTCTTAACTGCAGCCATCTGAACCTCTAAATCTGCCAGGTTCCTCACCACCCAGTTCAGATAGTTAGTCACCTGCTTACACAACAACATAAACAAACACAAAAAGAAGAACTGAATCAAAACATTGTTAAGCCTGACCCCAGAGGCTGTGGGTTAAAATTACATGAGATGTTTAAGTGGCATAACAGCATTACAACAAACCTAACACAATTGTAATGACTGATTTGTCCAATTCCTAAGACCAATTTAGAGTACAATGCTTTGATAGGGTAATGTGTGGGACACGATCCAGGGATCAGTTGCAGTGAATCTGCTGTTTAAAAGGGCCATATCATCAAAAAATCTTTTGAAACTAACAGTTTGATGGACTATAAAGTCTTGTTATAGGTTCAAAACAGACCATTTAACTCCCATCTTGAGCATACAGTCCAGATACAGAAACGAAGCTGCACGGTGTTTTTACACATGGGAGTGTCGAAAAGACAACCATGAAACAGCTTACAAATGACTACCCGTTCAGGCTACTACAGTTTAGGCCCACCCATTTCACTGACATCGTAAGTGTTGTTATTGCAGTTACTGGAAGTGAACGAGAATCATCCAAAATAAGTGGCTGAAATGTCTCTAAGGATTTTTATCTACACAGTTATAGAATAAGGCAGCATACAGGGCAGCCAATCAGAACACAGGTAACAACAGTCTTAAAGACACAGTTTGTGCAGTAAAAGAAAAAGAGAGTGATGAGTTATGATTGGTTTTATTGCAAAAAAAAACTTTATGCGCAGACTATAAAATACATTAAAATGTCAAAATATGGCCCCTTTAAGAATGACCTAAGAGTTACCACTACATAATGACTGAAAAATGTTTTTCACTCACAGTTAGGGCGTATGTTAATCCCAGCCCAACCAGACCAGAATTGAGTTTATAGAAAGGCATCCAGATGGCAGCCACAGCAGCGGTAAGTACAATCACAGCACCCAAGTAATCCTGACAGAGAAAAAAATCAGTATCATTAACAAAATATTACTAATCTAATAAATTCACAGGGCACTGAAAAGGTTCTCCTTGTAATACATTATTTATGTTTCTTAGAGACACAGTATACGTTGGATATACTTTCAAAAGCTTTATGTAGCTGTACGTACCGTTCTCACCTCCAGCCACCGGTTGGCAGCAGAGAGAAAGAGGTACGCTGTGTTGTTAGTGTCGGTCAGCTCAAGCATTCGCTGCTTGAAGCGGGCCTCATGTCTGAGCAAAGAGCCATCAGCCAAATGAAACAGAACATTTATGAAACATCACATCACTGCTCACACAACTCCACATAACATCTGAAGAGGATGAGAGCACCATTCATTCAGTTTGTAAGTTGAAAAGCATGGCTAAATGATGTTTCAAAATTTGTACCATAATAGGAAATTCTCAACCCTTCTGATCCTACTTGTTGAAGTGCAGTAAAGTGAAAACCTGTATCTTTAATAAGCATTAATGCATCTAGTTTTGATTTGAAAAGAGTACCGGAAGAGCGCTAACCTGAAAGCTCGAATGGTGGTGAGACCCTCTGCAGTCTCTGAGAAATGGCAGAGCAAGGGAAGTTGAGTGGAGTCATCCAGGTCTTGCAGATCTCTGAGGGACATAAAGAGGCATCATGTAACACTGTAAAACACTGCTTTGTATATGTTAACCTGAAATGTTTTTGCTTTTTTTTCTTCATTTTAATCAATATCTGTATGTCTGCTATCTATAAATATAACTATCAATACTTTTGTATCTTAAAATATTCAGTTCAGACCTTAGTTACTATAGTTACTATATTTAAATAAGACAAAAGGCATTCTTGTTATTATCGCAACAATAAAAATAGTACTACAGTAACTCCCGGCTTTTGCGTGGACCAGGAGTCGCAGAATCAGTCTAATGCTGATTTTTCCTGAGAACCTAACCGATAATT
Source organism: Phenacogrammus interruptus (assembly GCA_037974425.1). NCBI lineage: Eukaryota > Metazoa > Chordata > Actinopteri > Characiformes > Alestidae > Phenacogrammus > Phenacogrammus interruptus. The sequence goes on from JBBPCW010000127.1 coordinate 14,982,532, forward strand.
GTACGCAGAAACTGCATTTTTTTCATGGCAATGGCTGTAGTATGTGAAATCGCATACTACATACTAGGTACTACATATGAATTAGAACGTACTGCTCTACCGTTAAAAAAGTACGTTCTATATAGCATGAATGAGGGCAGTATGAATGGAATTCGGACATACTACATCCGCTGCGTTGATGTTGTCACGTGTCATGTGTCGTCACAACAGCGCGTTATTTTTTACCTTGATGCAGCCAAGGTGTTTTTTCTGCATTTTAGTTCTAAATACAATTGTAATATACATAATAACAAATTCAGCTACATTTCCATATGAAACACAAAGAAAGCGCATCATAGGATATTTAAATACTGCTGTACTCAAAGACGGGAGGTTTGAAAGTAGCCAAGCCAAGAACGTATTGAGCGCTTCTTGTCCTTCTTAAAGACCAGTATTTTTATTACTGTAAATTAAATTAAAAGAGGCTGTTGAGCTCAGTTGCTGTCCAGTGTCTGTTTTAACCGGCAGGTCACTTCAATATGACTCCTCCTGAAGCCCCTGTATAAGATGTGCCGTTTGATGAACAGTGAACTGTAAAAATTATTGGTAATTACCTGTACATTATGCTGTATATTTATTACCAAAAAATTACATTAATTAATTACTGTATTTACCTGCTTAAAACAAAGAAAGTGACAGCGCATACCAAAGAAAACGCCCATGCCAGAATTACAGTGCAGTCTATATAGGAGTAACACCGGTATTTACACTCTAGTACTGCAGGAGTTCAGTGTAAACTGTACAGTAGGAATACAGGTTTACCTTTACATTTTCGTTAAGGGTAAAATATTAATGTATAAAGTGTTTTAGGAGCATATTTGGGGGCAGATTTAGGATATACACTATAAAAATAGGCATTTTAGGCATTTCACTTTATCGCAGCACAACACGTTTTTTCACTATACACGGGTGTTCCTGGAATGTAACCTTTGCGAAACGGGGGGGGACTGTAATAAAAATAATTAAAATAAAATAATAGCATTTGACATTTAATAGGTAAGTAAAATTGTTTACTGGGTAGGACAAAGCAAGGCTGAATTGATTATTTTTTACAGTGAAAGCATGCAATATTAAAAAATGGGAGCACTTTCTAGATCAGAACTCACTTGGAAGCAACCCGGAAATACTTCTGTATGAAATAGAAGGCCACTGCAATGGGTAACAGGGCAATAAGGAAGGCTGGTGTGACAAAAGCGATGACGCCAATGGCTGAAAGGCAGAGAAGAGTCGAGCGAGTGAGAGACTCCAGCGTTGGAGGAATGTGCTGGAGAGAGAGACCAGGAGAGAGCACAAAAAAAATATTAGCACGATAGTGTTGAACTGCTGATGTCACAGCATACTGATGTTCAGCTACTCTGTTTGAGCTGCTGCGGTTTTCGTACCTGGTCAATAATGTTGGTGTCTGCAGAAAAGCGGTTAAGGATTTGACCGAGTGGGGTGACGTCAAAGAATCTAACATAAACGAATATATAAAGAAAGACATGAGTATCACTTTAAAATTAAAATGTTATTAATTCCTTGTGCTTCTAAGAACTCAGTATTTACCTAAATCAACTGGAAATCTGATATTAGGGAAGCCTTTTTTTTACATTATATTGTAGGCCTTAAATGGAACACTAACTGCAGAGGCTGCTAAACACTGAGTGCATGCGTGTAAATACCTAAGAGGAGCATGGATGATCTTGTTGAGTAGATTATGGTGCAGGTTTGTTGCAGCAGAAAGTCCCAGAAACTCTACACTAAGAGAAGTGACGAGGCACAGGACTATTCCCGCTCCACAGAGAAAAATGAACACTGACACGTAGAATCCATGCTGTGGAAAACATAAGCATGCAAACAAAAATGTAGACAAAATTCCCATTCATACTTAAATGTACATTAAAATGAAGTCTACAGCCAAAACTACAATACACTGACTAGCCACATCTATTGTATTGGTACACGTATCTTGAATCTGAACTCATTATGCATTTTATTATACCCACTGACCATAATGGTGAACAAATACAAACTTTTGTCCCTTTTATCTCTACTAGCCCTCTTTATGCACCAGCTGATAAAATGGACCATGAGTGAGCAAACAACACAACAAATAGCTACCCAGCCATGCAAATCCCTGAATGCTACCCAAGTCCCCAGGACTGTAGCATTGTTCACCTCAGTGTTCGTCATGGTTTCATTCTTTGATGTATAGTTGGTGGCATTAGCTGAGGAGGTCCATGCCGCCAGCCAGTAGTCAATGGCCACCATGACTGAGTGCTTGGCCAGCTTGGAGGCGATCATCAAGAAGACCAAGAAAAAGCCACCGGAAGACAAGTAACGCCAGCATACCCTCCATGGGATCTTGGAGCGACGGCTAGTTGTGGTAGACAGGTTATCGTCTTCATCCTCCTCCTCTTCCTCCTCTGTCAAGAAAGAAAAGTTTGAAAGAAAAGTATTTTTGAGTCTATTAGTTTTTAAGCAATCACAGCTTGTAGCAGCATCACCCTAACACTAGTACTCTGTATACTTGTCCAAGTAGACAGCTGGTGGCCTGGTTGTTTGTGAGTTGCCCCTGTGATCGGAGGAACGTAGGTCAGAAACCCAGGACTGCCAGAGGCGCCACTGAGGTACCCTTGAGCAAGTGCTCACACGTTGCTGGGCGCCATAGTTGGCAGCGCACTGCTTCACTCAGGTAAAGGGGTAAAATGCAGAGGACTATATATAATACAAATACTGTATCTACCAGGGATCAAATGTGGCAAAATTCAAAGAAGAAAATTACCCTCATCTTCATCATCTATTTGATTCTTGGCTTCTCTTGAATAGAAAGCTCTTCTCAGAGTCTTCCTCTCAAGAGTAGTCTGACTCTCAATCTCCGTGTCCTAAACACAGCACATCAAGTACAACATATCACATCACCCAGCATTGAGCAGCAAACATATTACCGATTAAAACTGGAAAAAAGCATTACATGATATTTATTGCTATAGTAACTATCCATTCTTTGGATGTGTTGAAATAACTTTGTTTGGCTGAAAGTAGAAGTGGATGTGTGGGATGTAGTGAAGGGTCCTGACCTTCTCCAGTTCCTGATCCTGTCTGTTCATCAGAGTCTTCCAGTGTTCATACAGCTCTATATCATGAGTTTGTATGTCCTTCAGCGTTCCCTCTCTCAACACTGATCCGTCCTTCATGGCTATGATCTGAGAGGCAGACAAGAAAGAAACATTGCTCAAAACAGGAAGCACATTTACTATGATATGAGAGCTGAACTGACCCAATTAATATAATTAGCAGTTTTATGGTTTGGTTTTACTTTAATTCTTTCTTGTTGCTCTGAAATCTTAAAAAATAAAGCAGTTTGGCAAACAGTGTGGATCTGTCATGTTTTTCAAGTGAAACGGGATATTTGGAAAAAACAAAAATTTTTCTTACATTTTATGGCAAAACCAGAACAACACTGTCAATTAAAAAAAAAAAAAACCTTATTCCACTTATTGCACAGTGGAAATCTGCTTGAGACTCGGAATGTGTTTACATGAACAACGGTTCTTAGGAAAAAAATGCAAATAACTGGCAAGTGACTATTTTGTTTGCGACAGGTTAATCTGAATCCCATTCAATACCTAGAATACAGCTAAACAACAAGCAAAAGTCCCTGCTAGCAAGCCAATGGTATGTAACCTCAATTTCAGTGACAGCAATCAAGTTTAACAAGAAAACAATTTAACTTGTTGCCTTGAATTCACTGCCTTCAGATTTTGTTTACGCTTATGTTTTTTACAGGAATGTTTATTTAAAAATATATTTTATAATGTTTTTATTATGTAGCCTTTATTTTTTATTTAATTTATTGTAACTATATTGTAGAGTCTCAGAGACATTTTTTGGGCACTTTTCCTTACATGTTGTACTTCATCTTGGCTGAACAACTGTTCTCTAATGTTAAGCATTCTGGATTTCATGCCACATACTGCTGCCTGAATACTGTAATCATTATAGTAAGTTTATTTCATGAAAACATCAAATTGTTTGGTAGTTTTTTTTCTTTTCAGTTTAACATTTCTACTCAGTCTGTCCTGAATTTTATTTTGGTACTTCACAAATATTTTCGCTACTGATACTGACCCAGTCAGCATGAATGAGGTACTGCAGTTTGTGGGTAACCAGCACCACGGTCCGCTTATCATCTTGCAGGAACTTCAGAATGCCCTCCTGCATCAGATGATCACTTAGATGGATGTCCAGAGCAGAAAATGGGTCATCCTACAAGTGCACAACACAAACATACAGACATACCCACACTGACAAGTGTTAAGTTGTAATTTCCTTTAAAATGAACCATGTCAAATAGGCACCCAAATAAAATCATTGCTTTAAAGACTAAGTTTAAAATAAAAGCCTGTGTTCATCTGTGGGCACACAGGGGAGACATTCATTCATCCAAATAACTGCTATTCATTCATCTGATTGTGATGAACCCCCTGGCCTGGGTGTCACTTGACAACTCACACTGTGTGTGTAGAATTTTTCGCTTTTTCTGAAAAATTTCTCACCAGGAAAACAATGTTGGTGTTTTGGTAGAGAGCTCTGGCCACACAGATCCTCTGTCTCTGACCACCACTAAGATTTATTCCCTGAAACATATCACACATATACTTCACCAATAAAATCAGTCAATATCCATTTATTATAACTGCTATGGAAGTATTTCCTTGACATTCATTAATACAGCATGATCCTGTTAGCTGTGTTATGGCAGTTTAAGGGTCTGATCTAATGTGTAGAGAAATAAAGTGAACAGTTAACCAAAGTGGACTAAATCTTTTTCACCATTCCATTCATTACCCTTTCTCCGATTTCTGTCTGGTCTCCGAATGGAAGAAGGTCAATGTCTGGCTGCAGAGAGCAAGAATCAATCACAGCCTTGTATCTGTAGGATCAGGCCAGGAGAAAACAATTACTCCACTAAAGGCAGCCAGTCGTAAAACCAGCGATGTTACAGGCAACACTACAGCCACTATATCTCTTAAATCTCAGATTTAATCATTTATGATTAAGGCAGCAACAAAGTTTCAACACTGTAATGAATGGATGTTGTTTCTCAAAACAAACATTACAATTAGATGCATCAAGACTTCTGAGAAAATGAACAGTCTCATGAACGTGTTAAATTTTGATAAAGTCAAGAAAGTTTCAACCTTTAAAATATAGGCTTATTATTGTTTTTACTTCAATTCAACAAAACTTCTTTAAATAAATGGCATAAGGTGTTCTTTAAACAATGCCATTAAAAACAACATTCTAAAACACAGATTCCTTGCAGTTTTCCTGATCTATCTAATTAGTTAATTAAAAAGACTTTTCTATGGTATCGTGGGTGTGTTAGAGCAGGAACACACTAAAATATTGGCACCTATTTACTAAAGAACCTATTCTCTAAAGAACTATGTTTGTAAATAAGGAATATAAAAGTGTAAAGAACCTTTACATAATGTAAGGATGCTTTATTCGTTTAATTCTTTAATAACATATCACATTTACAAATATGATTCTTTGAACCACCCGTTAAAAGTTTCTTTATGAAGTTTAAATCTTATATAGCATTAGGCAACATGATTCTCTTACTTTCAAGAGTGAAATAGATTTTTTTCTGGAACTGAAATGAAATTAATAGCTAGTTTATGTAATTATGAACCTGGGACTTCTCACCTCTGCTTGCTGAACGGACTCCCAAATGTGATGTTGTCCTCTACTGTAGCGTTCAATAGCCACGACTTCTGTGCTGCATAGGCCACAGAGTACCTGTTCTTACTGAGAGATACAAGAAAAGTGTGGGATGTATTATGAAGTAATCACCAAACACACCAAGCGGTCAGAAAATGAAAAAAGCTACAAAAAATGCAGGGAGTCGGGTTACTGATTATTATGCATCCAGCGAGGGGACCACAGAATGTAACACAGAAACAAGCTGGAACCATGAGAATGTGAACTGTTGGGAAAATGCTTTGAAATCTGTTGATATGAAATCACATTTTGTATGCAGACACCAAAATATTCAGAATGACTTGTTTTTGGTTAATGAAGTTTTCTGTAAGGCTTTGAACAATTTCCTATGCTACCACTTCATCACTACATCTCTCTAAATATTCTCAGCCTCAATATCTCTCAGCTGCCAGGTCAGAAGAAATCCAATGTTCTGAAGAAATAAATGGGCTTTACGCAGGGTAGACAGTAAGTGCACTAAACTTAATCTTTCATTTCATACCACAGCCTTAATTTATTTGTCTAAATCCAGATAGACTGCAAATGAAAGCAAAAGTTACACAATTTTTCAAACCTCTAAACACTATGATATTTAATATCAATTCTAATGAAAAATAACAAATGATAATGAAAAAAAAAACAGCTGTTTAATTACTCTTTGGGGAAAGATATCTGATTATGTCTCATTTGAAGTCTATGTTTAAAGTCTTATAGGAGGCCATTGAAATGAAAGAAACATGTAGAAAACTGTAGGAATGATATTAAAATTGTAATGATATCGTAAGGTTTAAGAAATCCATTTTCCACAGGAACACTGTTCCTGCAACAATATGAGTCAGTCAGCCACGCTAATCCAGAAACCTACTGGACAGGCAAATCTCAATGTAGTGATTTCCGCTTCAAAGACTCCCAACATTTTATGTACACTAGCACTGGTAAGGGGAGATTAAGCTGAGAGGATTAACATATCCAAAAAAGAGTAGAACTCCTTAGCGAACAAAGGGGTCAAAGGATGGATGAATGAAATAATGGATCAATGGATGGATAATATGATGGATAATATGATGGATGGATGGATAAATGGATGCATAGATGAACAACTGCACTTCTGTAGTAGAAATGTGCAAATAAATACCTCCGTTCTCCGTGGGTAAAATCAGAGTCATACTCGCTGTCAACAGGAGTCAAAACATAATTTTTAAGTCATATACATTGCAAGATATTTGACATTAGTTGACCATATTCACACAACCTCAAACTCCCTTGCTGGAACAGCCTTCACATTTTTTTTTTTGGTCTCAAATGTGTTCTTTTTTAGCTATTACAGAATTGAGGCTAGTGAACACAACTCTATTTTTGTATAGAGTATCTTCATTCTAGTTTCTACATAACAGTGAAAAGTTATACATCAAGAACAGAACAGAACACATATTTTTGTGTCCAACTTCATAAGAGCTTCTCCAAAAGAATGAATCTGTAAGCAGAGAATGGATGTCAATTTACTCTTTTATCTTTCTAATGGATGTCCACAAGCACAAATACAAAGCTACAACTACATTCAAAAGCTCTTCAAATAAGCAAGAATATTGCAGTTCTGTTCGACAGTTCTAATAGTACCAGCTCTAATGTTGTAGCTACTGTAGCGTTGAACGGAATGTGTGTATGTGCACTCATGAGTGTAAGAACCCTGTATAAAATACCTTATATAGTCGGGGAGCATCTCACTATCAGGAAGTCTGATTGAGTGTAGCATAGGAGGACACATAGAAGGAGACAGAACACACGTGACCAGGGTTAATTCACAGCCCACTGGGACGCAGAACACTCTGCAAAGACACTGACACTGACACTCCGGGTCAGATGTATGATTTAGTGCAGTGCAAAATGTGCCTTGATGCAACCACAAGATGTGCTGAAATTAATATTCAATTTGCTAAGACTCACACAAGCTGGAATAATCTTTCCTACTAACTGCTCGCTCTTAAGGAGCAGGCTTTAAAAGGGCGACAGTCGGAAAGAAATAGTCGAGTTGTCAACAAGCTCAAGACAAAACAGACAAGTTCAGGAAAAAACAGAGAACAAAGAAAAGAAGAGTGTAACCTACATTTACACCGACGAAAAAAAAATTGTGAAACATAACACAGTGACGCACATAGTGTAGCCTCATCACAGTATTTTATGCCACATTTTCGCACATATAATCTTGAGAGTTTGATCAGTGTTATTTTTTTTTCACTACCTCAACACCATATTATTCTGTTATGTTATGTTGCGTTCGCTGCACTGTCACTTTGTTGTTGCTCTTGTTTGCACATTTGCACATGCACTTTATGTTGGCTACTTAGCTAGTTAGTTTTTGTAAATTTATGTTGAAATTTGTTAGGTCTAACTGTCTTGTCTCCGCTAGCCAGCTAACTAGGCCTCTTAGTTAGCTAGTTTAGTTTTTCTGTTAATTTATGCTGTAAATTTATGTTGCATGTAGCACCTTGGTCCTGGAGGAACGTTGTTTCGTTTCACTGTGTACTAACCGTATATGGTTGAAATGACAAATAAAGCCTTGAACCTTGAACCTTCTGATAGTAAACATTTTTTTCAGCACATGCTCAAGGTTCATGCCTCTTTTGTCATCTTGTGAAATTTACATCTGGTTTTAAAAGGCAGAGGGCATAAAACTGGACAAGTTGATCAAACTTTATAAACTGAACAGAGTATGTAATTAGGTGCAAGTAAAATATCTCCAGTGTTTGCACAAGGAAAAGAAGCACATTTTACACATTTTCCTTGCATGAGATAAACGGTGTATACGTGCTCGACATGTCCGATTTGCACCTTGAATTTCTGCAAAAGGCTTTGTATATCAGCCCCTCAAATCTCTCTCACAACAATGAGAGAACAAAACCTTTGCAGACTAAAATTTAAAAAAAATGTTTGCAAGAACACCAGAGTCTGACAAACAAAGAAATGCTTCTACTGAGACAGTTACCAATGTCTTGCCATTCACCATATTTTGTAGCTCTGACCAGGAAACAGAAATACCATCAAGGCTAGCTTCAACAGAGGAAACAGTTAATGCATGGCACACTGACAATGGACAAAAGTGAAACAATGAATGGGCACATAATTTCCCCATTACATTAACACAATGACTTTATTAAGATACAACACTCTTCCTTTTTCTTTCAGTCAACCTGAGGCCCTGTACTCTATGACAACAGGACCACTGCTGGCTGGATATTTTGGTTGTTGGACACAACCGTGTCTTGCTGTCTTATGCACCAGTTTGAAAGCAGCACAAACTAATCTGTGGTAGACACCTCCACAATGCTGTTACTATGCTAAGAATTTTCCTACATGTGCATCATATCCAGGTTTGGTGGAACCTTTTCAATGGTTTATGGGGTACAGGGGGTGGACGGACAAGTTGTGGAGACGTAGATGGGTTACAGTCAGTAAACGTGCACCTACATTGTAGCCGTATAAAATTCATTGTATTTTAGTCATGTGAAGATGATGTACATATGAATATAAATTCAGTGCAACTCCAAGAATTCCAGATTGGAGTTACATTATAATAAAAACAACTCAAAAACACTGATTCAAAAAATAATAATAAGAAAACTGGACAACTGTTCTAAACATTGTGTCACACTGTTGGATTTGGCAAATATCAATCAGAGACCATGTCCAGGTCACACTGAAAGATGGAGATATGAGCTTTCCATTCTCATTAACAACAGGAGACAAAAAGGGCACTGATAGTATTACTACTGATGAACAGTGAACAAGACCAAATGGATCAAGCTGTAGAAATGTTTATACACATATCTGCAGAGATGCACAAATAGAAAAAAGCAAGACCACTACCACAAACAAACAGTGCTGATCAGCACAATAAGCTAGAGGGAGCACACACATACACGCTTGTGCATGCTTAAGGACGTACATAGTGGTACATACACATACATACACCTACCTTGTACCAACAGTCTCAGATATTAGTCCACCTGTCTGTGTGCATCATTTGTAAGTCCCCTTTACCCGGTTCATCAATGGGCAGGATCCTCACAGGACCACCAGTAAGCAGGCATTATTTGAGAGGTGGATCATTCTTAACACACCAATATGGTACTGGCAGATAACTGTATGTGCATGGGCGTGTGCGATGCACAGAGTGTTCCTAAAAACGCGCACAACTACAGTTTTTGAACCCCTCGGGTGTGTCCAGAAGCTAACTACTGACTAGACTAGACTGGACTAGAACATGACCAACACCAACTGTGCACCATCAGATGAACTATCCCACGGTGGTCCGATGTGGGTCCTGATAATATACGAAGGGAGAACGGGGTACTAATGCATGATGCAAAAAATCTGATGTACCATTGCTATTAGATTCATCAGTAGGAAAAACTTTTCCTCTGCTGTAGTTCAAAACATGGTTGGTTCAAACATAAACTTTTCTTACTTGCTCCAGTAGACTTTTCCACTGAGGGTCTGCATCTCTCCCAGCATTGCTAGCAACAACGAGGACTTCCCACAACCCACCTGACCTACAATCATTGTCAGCTGACCTGTGAAGGGTAAAAGAATGTCATGTCTTTGCAAAAAGTGCAGTACACACTTCACTGCCAAGAAGTGTACTCATTTCATGTTTAACGTTTTTGTGTAACAGACAGCTTGGCTTCTATAATAAAGACCAGATTAGCAAGACTATCTAGAGAGTTACAAAAAGGCTTAATCAGAGCCCTTTTAGTTCAAAGATGCCACCAGGACTTCAAAGATACCACTCAGTTGCTGTGTATATTTGACTATAGTCATTCTGTTTGAAAGAACACTGATCACAGAACTGGGTCTCACTGAATGCACCAATTAGTAGCATAGATTACAAGAATATAAATATTGAAATAGTTGATGCTGTAAGAAGTTACTTCTCCAAAGCTTTAAAAAAATGGGAAAATATTAAAGGTCCCATGACATGCTGATTTTTTATGCTTTAATATAGGTCTTAGTGGTCCCCTAATACTGCATCTAAAGTCTTTTTCTGAAATTCAACCTTGGTGCACAATTGCTTCAAGCCAGTCCCACAATGAGATTTCCCTAGGACATGCCATTTCTGTGCCTGTAGCTTTAAATGATAATGAGGAGGAGCTGGTCTTGTGACCACGGCTCAGCAAGACTCTTTTGGCCCAAGTTGAGGAAAGAGGCGTCTGCACAATGTTTGCCATAGACAAACAAAACTTTAGGAAGTTGTGTTGATGCATTTCCAGAGAAAATAATGCATTTTCCCCAATCACAAATAGTACAGAGACTGCCAACTGGGAGTTATGTTTAGTAAAATAGCTGAGATGCTTTTAAACCCACTAATATTGGGGTCATGACATTAAAGCAGGGCAGTGAGCCAGATAATAACACAGCACCCTGCTGGCAGACAAGAATATTTTAGTTATCTCACACTATGGGTCAAATTACCTGTAGGGATGCGGATATTGATGTCGGACAGCGTTGACATGTTGCTACCCCACGTGAAGTATCCGTTGTTCACCTGAACAAAGCACAAACGAGACAGTACTAGCAGTTAATCTTTACAAGTCTGATATTGTGCATGTGTTAATTTTGTCTGTATGGAGAGTTATCAGTGTCATGTTGCTTTGCAATTAACTTCTATGCAGTTAAGCTAATTACAGCTAATCACAATTAATTTTAATGTTCACACTGTTCACTTTCCAGTCCATACATTTGATATATGGAAATTAGGCTGACAGTACAGTTCTCTTTTCATGACATACACCTATTCATGTACATTCCATCTACAACATTGAACCTTCATATTTTGCTGTGTTTTTGTCTGGGATGGCTTTCAATGAGGTGCAATACAGTCAGTTTAATCAGAGTAAATGATTAGGTAAGTAAGTAAAGCTTTATTGTCATCTTATCCATCTTAGAACTCAACAGAACAGCAGAACTCAGACAGATCAACAGTCAGGGTAACTTCATAAGTGACCAAAACCAGCTACAATTATATAGTTATATTTATAACTCTGATTTTCTGTATATTATAAAAAATATATAATAATATCCACACTACAATGTTGTATACAGCAGAGTTATAAAACCACTAAGGACAACAAGAGAGAAGAGATTACCATAAATGTAAAAAAAAAAAAAATGTAATAATCTACTATGTATTTGTGCAAATGTAGCAGTTGTGCAAGTATTGCAGTAGAGGGCTGACACAGCTGGTCAGGACGCTCTCAATGGTGCTTCTATGGAAGATAATGAGATTGGGTTTGGGGAGGTGCACCTTTCTCAGTCGGCGCAAAAAGTGTAGGCTTTTTGGTCAGTGACATGGTGGTGTTGGTCTAGGAGAGGTCTTCTGTATTGTGGACACCAAGGAATTTGATGCTCCTAACTCTCTCCACCGTTGCGCTTTTAATGTTGAGTTGAAGGTGGCCAGCCCAGATCTTACTGAAGTCAATAATCAGCTCTTCTGTCTTGTCAACATTAAGAGATTATTGTTCTTGTACCAGACTCCCAGCCGTTGTACCTCCTCTTTGTACGCCATGTCGTCATTGTCCCTGATAAGCCCCACAACTGTGGTTTTGCCTGTGAACTTTATGATGTGGTTTGTGCTGGAGCTGGAGGTGCAGCTGTGAGTCAGTGGGGAGCACCTGTGCTCAGTTTGATGGTGATCAAGCTGGTACTGCCAATCTGGACTGTATGGGGTCATTGTGTAAGGATGTCCAGGATCCAGGTGCAGTTGGAGGTGTTCAGTCCAAGCAGGTCCAGCTTACTGATCATTTACGGCATTTATCAGATGCTTTTATCCAAAGCGGCTTCCATTCCCTAGCTACAGAGGACAGTCTCCCTGGAGCAACTTGGGGTTAAGGGTCTTGCTCAGGAACCCACTACGCATCCTACCCACTACGCCACCACCACCCTGATCAGCTGCTGGGGGATGATGGAGTTGAATGCTGAGCTGAAGTCTATAAACAGCATTCTCACATGGGTGTTGTGGTATTCCAGGTGTGACAGGGTCAGGTGTAGTGCGAGGGAGATCGCATCATCCATTACATATACAAGGCTTAGACACAGAAACAGGAATAGCCTGTTCTAATGGTAAAGAAAGGTTGGAAAATTGGTCATATAAAAATTTTGGTTTTCCTCAATGCATTAACCCAAACAGACAGAAAAACAAGAATAATGTAGCATGGTTTAGCATTCAGTAATCCCTTGCTTTTCGTGGGAGTTATGTTTCAAGAGCACCTGCGTATAGTGAAAAAAACGTGTTGTGTTTTGTTTAAAAAAATCCTAAAATGCAGATTTTATAGTGTAAACCCAAAACATGCCCGCAAATCTGTTCCCAGAACACTTTAATTTCATTTAAAACTCAGTTTAATGCATTACCCTTAAAGAAAATATAAAGGTAAAGCCGTTTTTGCCCCTTTGGGCAGCTGGTAGCCTAGTGGTTAGGGCATTCACCCTGTGATCAGAAAGTCTGGTTTCGAATCCCAAGACCGCTAGGCACCTCTGAGGTACCCTGAACAAGGTACCATCCCCACATGCTGCTGCCCCCTGCTTCACTTGGTGAATGGGTTAAATGCAGAGGTTGAATTTTGTGCTGTTCACATTGTTTGCTGTGGTGTGTTCACGTATGACAGAATGGTCACTTTTAATTTAAATTTCCCGCCTAGATATGCAACTCGGTTTGTGGGACAAAAGTATTGAGACACTGCAGCGAGGTGTACGGGTCCCCTTGTGGGAAAACATCCAGAAAAAATATATTTATTGCCACAAAAAAAAGGTGGAGGATATTTGCAGTTTCGGAGTAAAATATGATTTTGGTTCTCCAAAAAAAACTGACATGTTACTGGATCTGCAATTCCTTATCCGCACAAAACTCAGGGCGATTACTGTATATACACTACCTATCAAAAAACGAAAACTATCAAAAGTTTTAGAACACCCCAATGTTTCAAGCTTTATTTAATTGAATTTCAAACAGTTCAGGTCCAATGAATAGCA
>JBBPCW010000127.1:15040148-15053131 GCA_037974425.1 Phenacogrammus interruptus
ACACACACACACACACACACACACACACACACACACACACACACACACACACACACACACACACACACACACATGTTCTGCTTGTCTCTTGTATTATTTAAAGATAAGGTCTGGATGAGTGAATGTGGTCCTACACTCAAGGGAAACACTAAGGTATCCATGAATGAGGTGCAAGATGAAAACTATTGCTTAACAAGATCATAAAGTCTCGTCTCATATCTATAGGAAAACACCACTTGATGACTTTCTTGATGACCTTTCGAAATAGTGCAGTTCTAAGAACTTGAAGGAGTACACAGTGATGGTGACTGCATTGATAATGTTACTGTCATCACCACACGCCCTGACGAGAAGCTGCTTTCAGATCAGGCGGTAAGACTGCTCTGAGAACAGCAAGGGCCAACCTGTCCCAATCCATCAGAGCAGCGAAGTGCAAAGAGTATGTAGCAAGTGATCCAGGCCATCAACAACTACAGGGCATCTCCACCTGCCTATGACAGTGAGGCCTACCTTCCAATGAATCTCTTCTATGCTTAGTTTGAAGCACAAAATGACATGAGAGAGAAACAATCATTCATTTTTCCATCAGTGATTGATTGGTTAAAAACTGTTTTGTGATTCCTTATGCTCTCCTTGTCCTATGTTACATTTTGTATGATTTGAAACCATATAGTGTTACAAATTTTTAAAAATCAGCACTGTTTTAATTTGCTTAGTGGCTCACTGACTCTGGAAATGGTGGTTTTGTTGAATGAAGTCCAGATGGGCAGAAGGTCTGCAGAAGAATGAGAAAAAAGGGAACGTTTTTTCATTTGCTTTGGAGAAAGCAATCATGTTCAGCTCTGTTTGGGCATACACAAACCTAAACATGGGCACTTTGGCACTAAAGAGAAAAGAAAACATATTCTCCTCATCTTCTGTACTGTTCTTTCTCTTCCCCACATCCTGTCAGTAGAAAAGGTTGGGTGAGGTCATTGTGCTAAAAGAGGCTGTGACATCAGCAAACTGCCTGGAAGTCATGTCACCTCTTTTGTCTGGACACTCTCTGTTTGTCTCTTTTCTCCTTTTTGTGGCTTAGTAGTGGTTGTCATGCAGAGGCCATGCATTCCAGCAGGGCTTGCAGGCCAGACTTCCAGTGAAGTTCGTAAATGTGCAGCCAAGAATACCCTTAAGACGGATGGGAGTGGTGTGTGTCTGCATGTTCGCTTTCATACATTTTCAGGTCAGAAATGTCCAGACTTTGCAGATTTTTTTTAAAAAAAGGTGCCACATAAAGTGATGCCATATTGGGTTGCCTAAAGAACAATATTTGAGTGTGAAGAACCTTTGACCGGTTTAAAGAATCTTTAAACAGTTCTTTATCAGTTTTAGGGCTCTTTCTACACACTATTATGTATCATGTGGAGGTTCTTTAAAAGACCCCCACACTCGCACGTCTCATTTAAAAAGATTCCATCCACTGAAAGACTTTCATTTTCAAGAGTGAAGTTCTAACATAGTATCAGAACAAATGTGTGTGTGTGTTTATGGGTGTGCGGGTGTGTTGAGGGAGTCCCAGAACACCAACAGGACAGTTTTTTTTTATTTTCTCTCTCACACACAGACATACACACACACACACACACACACTCAGCACTGCTAGTTTCTGCCGCTGTGTTTATTTTTCCAGTCTTTTAAAGAAACGGTTCAGTATTCAGTCTTCTGTCAGTGCTGTACAGGCTACTTTTCCCTCTTCAGCAGTTCTTAAAGGCCTGTTTGCTTCCAGCTCTTTTATGCTCATAAAAACCATAGACATTTTATGGACACTCCTTTGACTTTTGTCCTTTATCCTTTTTTCTGGGGAGCAGTGGAAGAAAAACACACACAAGTGCCAAAACAGCATTATTGATGTGTGACAGATCTGCTTATAAAGCATCATGTTTCATGCAGGCCATCTTCTTCTAACTGAAAACAAACAACCAAGCAGCCTTACAAGGTGTACACACACAACACATTTTACACTCAGAACACGTGCTGGTGGACCACAGACTTTTATTAGAAGCCACAGTGTCTTGGACTGAGCATGGACTTCATGGTCCTTAATACATCACTACTTAACTCCACTCACAGCAGAAGACTCCGCGAAGCTGCTTTGTCATCTAAAGTATACAACTAACCAAATGACTTATTTACCTCTTATTTAATATCATACATTTAAACATGTAATTAATAATCAGCATACAGACAATCCTTTGTCAGAGAAAGCACACAATCAGACATTCATAGACACACGGTTAACAACTCCTGTATGCATGAGAACAATAGAAACCAATAGAAATGGTCAGAACAAAAATGTACAGAAATATAATACAAGATTAAATAACAGTACATTTAAATACATATAAATACATTCTGAATATTCAGTTCATTATTGCAACATGAAAGCTACCCTAGATGATAAATAGGCATCAACATCTTTTTTCCAGTTAAGCAGATACACATTTTTCTTTGTTTGTTTGCTTTATGCTGCCATGCACCTCTTTCTGCAGTCTGCCATATATAAAGCATTTTTTTTCTCTGAGTGTGGCTTCAAGCTTATTAAAGCTTGGTTATTTTTCTGCTGCCATGTAATTAAGCCAAAACACTCATACCCATTTGGATACTCCAACTCAAAAGCCCCAAATATCAAAAACAACATAAATACTAACATAGTATAACATTTACCACTGAGGATCCAGTTGAAAATTCCATTGTCTGATATACAGTAAAATACATCACTGCACAAACACAACACTCAGAGCATCTATTGTCCATTATATCAACCCTGAAGTACACGGTTCTGAGCCTGACTGTTTTATTGCTTTTCTGTTTTCATGACCGGTCACCCTTAGACTGTACGCCTCACACTGGCATTCAGCAAGAATGGCTTCAATGACTGCTGCTGAAATGCAGGGTGTTCCTGTGCTGCATTTTCTACAGGTCACACCCTATTCACTCATCACAAAGAGTCCATTTAAAAGGCTTAGAGCTCAAGCAGCAGCGTCTGCACTATGCTAAAGTCACTAAACACTTGCTACAAAACTGATGCAACCTCTAACCCTTATATCTGACTTCTGTTTTGCAAGTTAAGTCAAGCCCACTGTAACTTAAGGGTCTAGAACAGGACTTGACAGACATTTTGTCTTTTTTACAGGGAAAGTTGAAAGACTGACAGGTTCATCTGAGAGCACAGCCATTCCCCCTCGAGAATGTTTTCATTTGTATCAGCTGCCTATTTATCTGAACAACAAAAGTCTATGATGAGACTTGCCTGCCCAGTGCTGTGGAAGGGATACTTCTGACTGTGTTCAATCAGACATTTTTAGTAGTACAGTAGTCACCAAACCCTGTTCCTGGAGTTCAGGTCACTTAAAGCTCACTGAACATCAGTCTACTCAGTGAGTTAAGCCAAGTGTGTTAGAAGCAAGGATGAGGACCACTATGAAGCATGTCTCCACACTTGCTGGATTTCTGGGTCTAAAACAAGCTTTTCTTGCACTCTTTTATATTTGACTTAATACTTTCTTTACTATTATGATGTTTTAGAGATCAACTTGATTTATCTCCATATATTGCTACTGTATGACCTGTACAGAGGATGAAGATGTCTATATATACGTGTTCATATAGTCTATAACCATAAGCAATAGTTTGTACTCCCCTGAATAAACGACATTTTGTTGAATTTTCTATGTGAAAATACTAAAATATTTCCGCTTTTATACTTCTGGACATTTCAATCCACTGTTCCTGTTCATTTGAATTTTGACTTCGTAAAAGAAACTGTGAATGTTATGGCACTTTTTATGTGTGTGCAAATGTTTTATTTAAGTGTGTTCTGCAGAGGAGGTTTTGACATATCTTCTCTTGAGAAATCAACAAAATGTCAGCCAGGGTTGTTCCCACATTCAATTATCGAATAAAATACTATGTTTTCATCTCTTATGTATATGAGTCATGTGTTGAGGATGTATTTTGTGTCGAGGAAAATACTTGCCAGCTTCATTGTTTGTGAGTTGAGAGAGTGAATATTTACTGTCGTGTTTAGATCTAAAGCTTCTGATTTCCCTGCTCAGAGTGTAAACATAAAGCAGTAAAATGTCAGTGATCGGACGAATTGTCCATTCTTCAGTACTGACCGCTCCAGGTATTTTCCCACTGGCATTTTGCACATCTTCACTAATTGTTTACATAAGTGTTCATGTGCTTTAATAGACTCTTTCTGTCCTCCTCTAGCTCAGCTGGCTGCTAATGTTCAGCGCCTGCTGGTACACTTGGGTCACATCATCCATGTCCCCAAGCAGTGAGAAGCTTCCATTGTCTCCGGGAGACCCTGGAGGACTGCGATTCACCTTTGCCCCATGGAGAGGTGCAGCTGTCTGGAGGCCTCTGAAGCCGGCCATTTGCAGCAGGTCCTCGGCTGAAAGGCAGCCCCTTATGTTGGGTTTTGGGGAAGCATGTGGCCAGTCCACTCCCATAGAGAGACCCAACTCTTCACTCACAATGCTGGAGGGTCTGCTCTGGCTTCGAGAAAGGCCCGAGTCCGGCCCTGGACTTTCTCCATGAACACCTACACTTGCGTGGGCGTTGTGAGCAGAGTACTTCCCATTCCTCTTCAGTATACCCTTCCTAGCTGCCCTCTTGGGTGGGGAGCCGTTTGGAGGAAGCACCACGCTGCACCCTAACAGTTCGGAGGATTCGCTGCGCTCAGGGGATGAGTAATAGCCGGACTCTCGCTGCTGGCTGTTCTTCAGAATGCCCTTCTTGGGCAGGGAGGGCATTATTTTGGCCGGGGAGCCACCCAGAGTGTCCTCCCTTTCTGGACTGGACGTAGACTCCACATCCTGGTAGCAGATGGAGCGGCGCAGTTCCACTTCACACAGGCTCTGTGAACGCTGATCTCCGCTGCTGGCTCGAGTCTTTAGGATGCCTTTGGGCCTCTTCAGGCCTGGTTTTTCCTCCAGAATGGGCCGTATGCCTCCGTCGTTCTCTTTTGAGGACCTCCGGAGGCGCCGGGTGGAAGTGAGTCCAGTTGTGGTGAGAGCAGGATCAGTGTGAACTGATTTATTAGGATGGCTCTCAGTGCGGTTCTGCCAGTCAATAAATCGGGCCAGCATAGGTGAGCTGTTTTCACGTTGAGTCTGACAGTCACATACACTGGTTTTCCAGCCCCAGTTCACCCACCAGTGATTGGCAATGTCCTCCACTGTAGCTCGGCGCTCCGGATTTACCATCAGCATCCACCGGATCAGACCACGAGCGTCTGAAGCACAGAAAGTATTTGTTCAATTTAAATAAATGGGTTTAACAAATTCAAAATTTGAACAGATAATGATATGTGTATTTACCAAACAGAAAGAAGTAAATGGCTTTGTGTCTGATGCAAAGCACACACACACCTGATGACTGTGGTGGTTCCCTGTATTCCCCGTTGCTAATTTGCCGTATAAGTCGTTTGTGATCCCCCCCATCAAAAGGCATTGTGCCATACACCAGAGTGTAGAGCAACACCCCAAGAGCCCAGCTGTCAACCTGGCCAGAAAGAAGAAAACATATGAATTGATCAGTATGAGGCTGTTCACAATGTCTAAATGTGTTTATGGCTTCTGACATTTTAAACCTGGTTTAACTGCCTGTTAACTTTGCCTGCTGATACAAACCCCCGGCAAATAAATCCAAAGGTTGTCTGGTTCTGAGTTCTGAAAGTGTCACTCTTCATGCTCTGTGGCCATGGTTTAAATATATTGCATAATTTGTCTGTCTGCACGCCACCACCCCCCACCAAAAAACCAAAGAAAAAACAGTGCTGATTAATCAGAGAAACACTTCGGCAATCAGTCGGTGTCAAAGGGAACAATGGCTGATTAGAGCACAGGAAGGTCCCACTCCCATGACTGCTGACCTTTCTGACCCAGAGGAGATGAGAGGACCTCTGTGATTTTTGGCCTAGATCCATGAGGACAAGAGCAGGATGCAGCCTTTCCCAAAGGCCATCAAGACCGTTATGTAAGAACCTCAGAAGGCCCAGAGGAATATGATTGTGTGTGTGTGTGTGTGTGTGTGTGCTAGTGAAAAAGAAAAAATGGAAATGGGTTTAAAAGCAGGTTGCGCAGGTCTGTAGTGTTTATGTGTCTGAAATAAGAAATCAAAAAATAGGAATTGTGATCTCCGTTGGATACATTCCTGTACTTGGATGAGACATTTCTTTTCAGCTACTAACTGACGGAATAGAGGGACCTCGCTTGGGTGTTGCACTGCTGCTGATATCCTGAAAATAGCTGAGTGATTAGTCCTGCCTGGCAAACTTTCCAATAGTCTACAATACAGGAAAGCAATGCCTAAAAGGGTCAGATGAACCCTCAGCCTCCCTGTGCAAAGAAACAGAGCAAGTATGAGTGTGTACACTTTGTCTGCGACACTACCACGGAACTTACTCATTGTTTTCTGGGCCTTAACTTTATCTTCAGTGTTAATGTAGAAAACAGTATATTTGATTAGTATTTTCCCCACAGACTGAACGTTTTGAAATGTGTTTATGATGTCTAATCTCAGAGTTGTTTGTTTATTGTTCATTTTTAGAAGCAGCCCGCATGCTTTGATTTGAAAATAACAAGCCTGTTTAATTGAAATGGTCTGTGGTGGCGGGCTGAAGTATATTTTGGATGTTTTTGGCAGAGGGTTACATAATTAAACACACATGGCAGCATGCGTGGAGTATGGCTTACCTCTGGTCCTCGATATGGCCTCCCATTTACAATTTCAGGTGAAGCGTAAAGAGGGCTGCCACAGAAGGTTTGCAAAAGCTTGTCTTTGTGGTAGAGGTTGGACAAGCCAAAATCTGCTATCTGGAAGAAAGCAAGAATCATTCTGTAAAATAAGAAATGTTCTGAAATTGACATTTCTATGCATTCTAATGTATAAATACAGCCTTTGGGACATTTCTGTATAACAAATTGTTTCAAGCTTACCTTTATATTACAGTTGTCATCTAGTAACACATTTTCCAGTTTTAGATCCCTGTGCACCACTCCATTCTGAAAGACATCACTGCCATCATAAACTCCTGAGTGTTTTATACAGTCCAATCAAACAACTCTGGACACCATGATGGCATATTTATATTTTTTCATATTTTTTCATATCGTGTTTCCCATTAGCCATACATCCTTTGTTATAGACAGAAGATCTGATGTCCATTTCTGAATCTAGAGCAAGTTCACACATGCCCTGGCAGAACGGTCCGTGTGGGAAAGAGAAAAGAGGCTGTTTGGCTGTTTGGCAAAACTTTCTGTGTTTCAAATCAATTCACTGGGGTGACAGCGTGTGTTCATGTGAGCATACACACATAGTTACACAGTCCCTTTCCCACACATACTCGCATGCTGGACTGCACAAACTCTGTCTCACTCTTCCCCTGTTCAGCGTAAAAAGGGCTCCCAGCCGTTGCCCTGGCGACCTCTCAGCTTGGTCAGATGTGCTGTGGTCGACAAGGCAATGGCTGGAATCCCCCAGCGGAGGAACTGAAGGCCAGGATGTTAAAGCAGTAATGAAAAATAATCTAAATCAAACATTTTTAATATCACATCATTTCATTATACTTCAAGCAGTAAAGCTTGCTACTGCTGTCATGCTAGGTTTGGATGTACACGCTTTAGTGCAACTATTCACTTAGAACAGCATACATTACACACAAATAAACATTCAAATATTCACCGGGATGAAGATATTATTCAGTTATAAAACTAAGAAATAGGAAATGCATAGATTGGATTGATACAGTTTTGGTTAAATTAGCCATTCCTTCTATATGGTATACCATTACTGTACCAAAAAAATGGACAGAAAAACCTTTAGATGAATGGCAACAGTGACTTTATAGTCATATATAGTTTATAGTTTATAGTCACTATGCTGCATATAAACAGGAGAGGACAGAATGACAGTTGCAGTCGGAGCCTTGCATCTCACCTTGTGACAGTGGTGTACTGCTGAGACAATCTGTCTGAAGAAGTGTCTCGTCTCTCTCTCGCTGAGCTTCCGTCGCTCGCTGATGTAGTCGTACAGCTCTCCTTTGCTGGCATACTCCATCACGATCACAATCTTATCCTTGTTCTCGAACACTGCGCACGCAAAGACAGAGACAGGGAAAATACACACTGTGATTACACTGCTTACATTCTTTACGCTCGATTATCACAGTAATCCATTCCCAGCACTCAACCTGGATTGAATACCAGACATGGGGAGTCAGTCTAGGCAGCTTGTTTAAATATTCCAGCTCAATCCTTCATTACTGTCTGTGACTTACAGTCTTCTATCCCGGTTCATTCTAACTGATTCTGTGCTGGGTTTTGAGTGGTGGATTTCTGCTTCCTGTTGTGGCTTGGGGCCACGTTGCTGATGTGCCAGTGTGTGGGGTGGCAGAGCTCCAGCCGGTCTGGCTTCAGTCGCAGTCACACCGATTAGGAGCTGCTGCAAGCTGCCAAAGTTAACAGGTGTGAGGTGCAGAGTTGGTGCGCGTGTAAGTGTGTGTGAGAGACAGAAAGAGACTAGCGAAAGTGGCTGCAGAGTGATGAGGACTTATGTAAGGTTGTTCCAGGGTCAAAGTTATTGTACAGTGTATCACAATACCACCACATCTGTCACGTCAGCTCATGTCGCACGACACGTGCACCACTGTCCACCGTTTGGCCCTTTGGTTCAACACAAACAACATCCTGGGGCAGCTGGTGGCCGAGTGGTTAAGGCATTCACCCTGCGATCAGAAAGTCCAGGTTCGATTCCCAAGACCGCTAGGCACAGCTGCTTCACTTGGTGAATGGGTTAAATGCAGAGGTTGAATTTTGTGTTGTGCAGTGGTGTGTTCACGTATGACTGAATGATCACTTTCACTTTCCTCTGTATTGATCTTAAGTGAAATCAAAAGGAACATAACGAAATAAGCTGTAACTAAACTATTTACTTTGAAGACCATATTGTGGTGTATTTTGCCTCTTCTCCACCATTGCTTTTCAACATAAACCCCAAAACAGTACATTCATAAGGAATACAGAGGTTGTTTATAATATGCAAAGGCAAATAAAAAGGTAAATTTGGTGAAAGATTTTTGGTGCAGTGAATTAGGAATTCAGTTTTGGTTCAGATTCAGAATTCACATTCTGCTCTTTGACCTGTGGAGGCTGTCCAGTCATTTCCACGGCCCTGCGATTACCTCACTCCAGCTAATCTGTTTTAAACACGGCTGAGTGGGCGCACTGTTACAGCACTGTCTCCTCCAGTGTCTCAGACTGATGCTAGATCAGTATAATGCACCCTGACTGTGGGCACGGTGGGACTCCACAGCCACTATGTCTCCCTGTCCTTCAGTGAGAGCCAGTGGGAGGTTTGGCAGATCCTACAGTTAATTCTACAATTCAACAGAGATTCCATTCTACTGCACCCACTTCAAAGTGACCTAAATTAGGTGAAGGAAATATTTGTCACAGATAATATACCGGCCTCTTTTGAGTGGTTGGCTCTTGAGAAGGTCAAGATTGGGTCACGTTCAATGTGGGTCTGATTTATGCTTCACTATAGTGCACTTTTAAACATGCTGAATCTACAGGGCCTTTATGGGCCCCCGTTTCTACATTTTCACTCTGACATGAAGCTCACACCACCAGCTTCCATGCTACAGCTACAGCAACACAAAGAAATAAGATAAACAGTTGGGGAATGTTAGAGTCACAATCACATGCTGGGATTATTAACCACACATTTAAATTGGATCAACGACCCTAAAACTAGTTTCCATCCTTTTGAGCAGATGCAGTATTAACAGAGAAACATCTCATTATGAACAATCAGACCTTGAAGAGAACTGAGAGGTCCTCTGTTAGGCTCAGTGCAGAGTGTGTACGTGTGATAAAGACAGCCCTATCCATCTGTTAGTAATGTAGACATCTCGTTTAGTCATACAGGTATACAATGTGTTGTGAATGTTGCTGAATGTATGGCTGTATGGTAAAGTTTGTGTGTACACACTCTTCCACTGACCTTCATATATTGAGATAATGTGAGGGTGCCGTAGGGAGGACATGATCTCAATCTCTCTACGTATGTGAACCATGTCCTGTTCATCTTTGATCTTCTCCTTACGGATAGATTTAATTGCCACCTGAAAAAGAGGAGGAAAAAAACAGACAGCTTTAGCTTTTAACTGTGCAAGCTTACAGAGCAATACTACACATAAAAACGGTGCTGCCATATTCAGGCAGTCTACAGGAAGCTAAAAAAAACTATCTACTTCACAAGCTGATAAATGATATTGATTATGCAATATAAGGTTAAACATTCCACATACAAAATATTTGTGGGTGTTCCAGGGCTTTCCCAGCGGCGGCGTATACTTTTCATGGACTGAGAAAGCCCCCTCCTCGAGCAGTGTTGCAGCAGAGAAAGGAAGGCTGAGGTAAAAGCTTCCTGTCTCTAAACACTCTATTGGGTGACTCACTAGCTTTGTCTTGCCTGGAATTCACCAGTCAACACTTTGTAACAGCACAAACCAGACAATACAGAGACTGTGTGGAAGCCACATCACATACCAGAGATACGGTATGCCAGCACTGTTGCCCTCAATGGCAACATTTGAGAATGTGACCACGTACTTTGTGATTTTTTTCTAAATGTATCAGGTCTGGGTCTGTATATAGGCTGCAGAGCTGAAGTTTTAAAGTTGTACTGAGTGCCTCTAACCTTGAGTGAAAGTAGGTTCCTGAAAGGACGAACAGCCGTCTCAGGAGACCATGCGCCACAGAAGTTATTATTAGCCATTCCATTTCCACACTGATGCTAACACAAATCTGCATACAGCGAGAATTCGGTGCATCAGCCTCCAGCTCCTGAGGCAGCTTGCATAAAACATCTTAAATATTTATTTGAAACAATGGATATGTTTTTTAAAGCCAAGGATCAGTCTGAAGTGCAAAGCATTTTTCTTCCCAACTGTGCTTTTTAGTTGGAGGTGATTCTGAAGCACATCACAGCATGGTGTTTTTGCAAAAGTCAGTTTAAGTGATATAATGTAAACTTAAACTTAAGGTTTAGAATATAACTTGCTTTTAACGTTTTTTCGACTTAAGTATTTAATGCAGCTGATGGTGTGTGTAAAATGCTAACTAGTCTCAGAGCAAACTGCAGAGTCCTTCCATTTCATCCAAACTCTGATATTACTTTGTCAACTGCTTGCCAAATTAGTACCCTTAGGGACAAGTGGTGATATTCATATTGCTGAAAGAATCTTCTTTTACTGCATTTCAAGGGAAAGTTTCAGCTTCATAAAGCCAAAGAGGGATATTAGTGAGCTTGAAGAGGGAAAACTGGGAACTATTTCTTCAGGAAGTCTGCTGCATGTCCCTGCACTGACTCATAAAACAGAACGAGGGAAGTGGCACTTGGAGTGCGACTTCCTCTCTGGGCAACGTCATTCACAGCACTCGACCACTCTGGCCTTTTAGGGGCAAAGTTAGTGCAGCTGACCACTGTCCACATGTTTAACCTTGGGTTGTAATCATATCATATTGATCAGCATGCCTCAAAATGTGTTTAACAGTCCATATGATATTATAGGCTTAGCCATAGATATTGTACTGTATTTATAACACAAAAGGCCCAACTGTAGTCAAATCAACACCAGTGCCCTTCTACAAACCCATGGTCACTGCAGTCAGTTACTATATTAGACCCTAGATCAGGTAATTATATATGTGCATATGCCTGGAGAGCCAGGGTCCAGCAGAGTTTGGTGGTTCAACTCTCCTGATGATTGCCAGGTTTAGGGGGTGAGTTTAGGGAGAACTACCAAACAGCGCTGGACACCAGGCCCCAGGACTGGATCTGGTTACCCCTGGTCTCAGGCAAGTTGACTCATTAGATATTGTTATTAAAACAATCATACAAAAATATTTTGCTTCTTTTTTTTAAAACTTTGTTTCAATTTTTAACAAAAAGAACTTTTTATGGGTATTGAGCACAACGAGAGTTGGGTACCACAGCAGGGTTGCTTCTTTTAGACAAGACCCTAAATATAGTGAAAGCATGAACTCATTAAAGTGCAGGCAGGCCACACTGAGGGAAGCAGACACAGACACTCCCGTGCGGGGCTGTTAGCCTGCGCCAGCCGAGGGTACGGATCATTAGGCAGGCCTGTGTTTGATGCATATGCCAGCTGGCTTGAGGCTTCCCCTAGTTCTAAGCCCCATCTAAAGGCAGGTTCTATCATTCTAGCACAAACAGAACAGTCCATTGTTTGCACAAGAAAGACAACAGGTGTGCTGTTTTTATCTGAGTGGCAGTTCAGGAGAAAGGATAGACGCTGATGCAGTGAACCGCGCAAGAGGAGTGGATTAAGCTCAGGGCAACCACGTCACACAAAATTACACATGATACATCTCCAGTGTGTATGTACAGAAAAGAATGGTCTCTTTCTCTCTCTCTCCCTCTCAAACGAATGCACACACAAGTATTTATACTGCATGATGGGCAAGAGTAGTGACCATTTTCCTTGAGGAGGTGGGCGAAATAACATTGTGATACTGTTATCATGGGACATCACTATATAGTTTAGTGAGCATAGCCACAGCATGGGTATTGCCAGCCACTGAAAAACACTAAACATATTTCATTAAAAAGAGAGTTGGAATAAGGATGTACTGTGTGGAAATTGTGGGTCAATGCCTTTCATGTAAGTCTCTGCTGATGCTGACGCATAAACATTTCTCAAATGTAGAAAGTAGGGATGCACCGATTGCAATTTTCTTGACCGATTCCGATTACCGATTTTTGTGTAATTGGGATCAGCCGATACCGATTTTTCCGATTACCGATTTTTTTGGAAGTGGGATCGGCCGATACCGATTTTTTCCCCAGATAACAGAAAATTAGAACTGCTGCATGTAGTCGACGACAACGACACAAAAAATGGGTTT
>JBBPCW010000127.1:15129222-15139498 GCA_037974425.1 Phenacogrammus interruptus
TGTGTGTGTGTGTGTGTGTGTGTGTGTGTGTGTGTGTGTGTGTGTGTGTGTGTGTGTGTGTGTGTGTGTATTTTCAGGTGCAGACAGACATCCATGTGGATACAAAGCAGCAGACTCTGCAGGGTGTAGCTTTCCCCATGCAGAGAGAGGCTATTCAGGCCCTGGAGCAGTTCAGAGACAAAAGAATAAACTATGTTCAACTCGTAAGTGGTCTGTGCACATTTGTAAATAAAGTTCTATAAACAGTTTTATAATTTAATAGTAAGGTTCTATAATAGTATAAATTAAATTTCTCTGGAGAATTTCATATGATCCATGAACATAACATGGGTGGTCTGTTGTACAGAGCCCCCACCCCCCCAGTTTTACGTGGCTCAGGAGTCGCGGATTCAGTCGCGCTGATTTTTTAGGAACGAACATGGAAATCCCCACAATAACGCGGAAACTGCAAATATCATCCGCCTTTTTTGCTTTTTTTTCTGGATTTTTTCACACAAGGGGAACATGGAAGCACTTTTTTGAAATTCCCCAACAGGTTTGAGCCCCCCGTGCTTCGATTGATCTCCAGGAGACTTTGCCAGCGAGTCCTTATTTGTATTTTTAGCCTGAGTAGATCAGGGGTTATTCCCCGAAAACCGTTTACCCCGCCGCGGTGTCCTGCGACCTTCCGAGTTGCATATCTCCGTGAGGAATTTATATTAAAAGAGGCGAATACAGGTTTACCGTTACATTTTCTTTAAGTGTAATGCATTAAACTTAGTTTAAAATGACAAAGTGTCCTGGAAGCACATTTGGGGGCATATTTAGGGTTTACACTATAAAAATAGGCATTTTGGGGCTTTTTTTGTTTACCAAAACACGCTTTTTCATTATACACTTAGAACAGAACCCCCACGAAAACCTGGGGCTTGCTGTATACAAAAATGTTTGCTGCCACCCACTGATCTCCAGCAGGATTTACCCCTTACTACATATGTTTGTGTTAGTCAGAGAGTTGTGCGTATTTTTTGCAGGAAATAGACTTTCCAAAGGAATCAATCAAGTTATCCAGCACAGCTTCCACAGAGTTGAGGGACCTGCCGAAAAGAATTCCCAAAGATGCTGCACGCTACCACTTTTTCCTTTACAAGCACAACCATGAAGGAGACTACCTGGAGTCCACAGGTTTGTAGAATCTTATTATACATACAGGAATACAACCGAGGAATGAGCAACTGCACATTTCTGAATATGCAAAACCTGTCGAAACATCTGTTTAGGCTTGCATTGAATTGAACATTGAATTTTTGCTGTTTTGTATTATGTGTGCTGTATTTGTGTCAGTGGTTGATTTTGATCTTTCGTGTTATTTTAAACACATAATGTATTCTGTGTGTTTGCAGTGTTTATCTACTCAATGCCAGGGTACAAATGTAGCATTCGGGAAAGGATGTTGTACTCCAGCTGCAAAAACCCCCTCATAGACACGGTGGAAAAAAACCTGCACATTGAAATTGCCAAAAAGGTAAACTAGTGCACAATAAAAAAAATATTGAATGAAACATCTAAATTAAATAGCAGTACATTACAAGTTTGTTTTTTCTTTTCATATAAACAATATCAAGCCACTGTCATTCCTGCGTTTGCGTGGGCCTAAAAAACAAAAGAAACCAGCATCACCACATGATCACTCTGATAAGAGTCTATATGTTGTCAGGAGAATCTGTGTGTGACACATTTCTTGTTCCCTGATAACTTTTCCACAGCTGGAGATTGAGAGCGGTGAGGAACTCACCAGTGATTACATTTATGAAGAGGTGCACCCCAAGCAGCACGCGCACAAACAAGCCTTTGCCAAGCCCAAGGGTCCAACAGGGAAGAGGGGCGGGCGCAGAATCACGCGTCCTCCAGGGGATGGGGACGATGATTAATTCTCCCTTTAAAGCATAACTGTGGTACAAAGCCCCTGTTTTAACTGACCTCCAGTTTACCTTGAATCCTAGCTTCATTCCTGTAGCTTCATCTATGCACAAAGGAAAACAGTAATCTAGGATAATATGAAGAGCATTCAGGTGCAATTAAGAATCTGTGGTAATAATGGTGACGAGTCTAACACTATTACACTTTTTTAGCTGGAAAATGCACTAAAACACACCTATGGATTGACGGCCATTGATTGAAAGTCACCCCTATGCAATTGATTGACCCTCAGGAGAGCTGGAATGTCAGCTGTTTTTTTGTTTGCCATTTGTCTGACTCTTATTGATTAACTTGCCTGGTGTTTATATTAGCAGTTAATTGCTTTTTACCTAAACACTGACCATATGACTCCAAGAATGAGTTAATCAGTAGTGTCCTGACGTCTGAAACGCCTGCTCTGTGAAGTCATCTCGCTTTGGCGGGAGATTATTTTAATGAAGGAACAAATGAAGAAATGTTTAACTTTTTAAAGTGCATTGAATCACAGATCTTCACTCCTTTTGTGATTTGTAATGTGGACACCTTTGGTAACAGAGGGAAGGATTTTCTAAAGGACCTGTTTTTTGAGAGAAAAGTGTTGTTTTTCACATTCTGAAATGAAACCTAAACTTAAGCTAGAAACACTATTTTTCTAAGCCTGAAGAGCTGGTATGTGTAGGTTATGTGGTCTAACGCCTTGGATTGTCTTTAATGGCTGTCCTGTCCTTCATGTGTAAAACAATGGGTTGCTTCCTTTCCAGGGCATTCACTTTCACAGAACATGCAGCCCAAAAGTCCATCATCAGTTTACACTTCATCCTCTTTTTTACAGAGGATTGCTTTTTCTGAAAGATATGTTTCTAAAGTAAGATCTATACTAAAATGACCATAACCTCCAGTAAGCATTGAGTTCAGAGAAATACCTTCGGTTTCTTGTTGAAGATGATCTGAGCTGGAATCATTAGATCAAAATCACTGTTAACTCTAGTAACACAGAACTTGTGAACTGCTTGTGAATGTTAACCTAATCTGAAGCCTCCCAACACCTATATGATGTGTGTCTGAGAATATGTGTAGCATTCAAGTCTCAAGCCTGAGAAGCTGATATAGTGGACTACAACGGCATTTTACATCTCAAGTATTCATTTTAAGTCATTTTTTAAAGAAATGCATTAAAAGCTGTAAATGTACATTTAGATTTTGAAACATTTTGAAATTTGTGGTCTAAAATAATGACAGTTCTGGTTGTGTAGTTAAATTGTTGTGTAGGAGAGTTTATCACTTTCCAATGTTTTAGAGATTCTGCACAGCTTCTGTAAAGTTAAACATTAGGCCGGTGCTATTTTGACCACAGACTTTTAATGTATGAAATGAAGTAACAGCTGCAATATTGGCTAAAAAAAAGTGTTGTTAGATATTACACCCAAAGAGCCACAGGCATAGAAACAACAGTAGCATTGTATATCATGAATTTTAACATTGACAACATTTTTACATAGAAATAACTTTCAGCTTGATTATTAAAACAGGATCACAGTCCTGTTCTGTGTTCCATGGAGGTTTATCTCACTTTAGAAACACATTTCACAAAAACAATCATTCTGAGAAGTATATTTTAATGACCCCTTTAAAACCCCTCATAAGGCAACGACTGCAAATCCCTGAATTTAGAGAAAAGATTCATCCACTTCACAGGCAAACCGCTATTAACCACCATATTAGAGAATTAGGAAGTCCCTCATTAAATCGTCAATGTTGTCATTCATTGTAATGTCTCAAGTGTTGTTTTTTTATAACACAACAAAATGTATAAGATAGGAAA
This sequence comes from Phenacogrammus interruptus, assembly GCA_037974425.1. Taxonomy (NCBI): domain Eukaryota; kingdom Metazoa; phylum Chordata; class Actinopteri; order Characiformes; family Alestidae; genus Phenacogrammus; species Phenacogrammus interruptus. The sequence continues at coordinate 15,132,983 of JBBPCW010000127.1, forward strand.
ATTAAAATATTTAAATCATGTGTTTGGGTCTCTTCATTTGTGAAAGTAATTTTGACTTGCAAATTTAGAGAACTGCTGTACACACCAAGCTTACGTTCTGGTGCTTTTTTTAAAAATCAAAACTGTCTTTTCACAGTTTCCCCTCAAGGAACTAATTCAAACTTATGCTGAGTGAGAGGTTAAATGCAGAGGAGTGACCTAGTGAAGGTGAAACCTCAGGATCTGAAATATAAGATGACATCAATATATTTGTTCTAAATGACAGAAATGAGCTGCAGGCTAGAGCAAAGGTCAGAATAATGGAGCAAACTTGCTTTTAATTATCCAAATATGCTGCCAACCCATGATATCTAATATACATGATCATATGTTCGAATGATTATATATTAGCTGATAAAGAACTTGATGCATGCCATATCTCACATTGGCCAGTTTTACTAATGCTGCTAATGGAATCTCATCCATCCAGAAAGCAAAAGCTTGATGCTTCCTAAAGTCCTTTCCCTGCCGTGGCACACCCACTACTACTCATATCCACTATATGGACAAAAGTATTGGGATGCCTGTCCATTACTCCAGTAGGCACTTTAATGACTTTGCATTCAAATAGATAGACTTCAATATGGAGTTGGTCTCCCTCTGCAGATATAACAGCTTCTGATCTTGGATAGCATTTCACAAGATTTTGGAGAGTTCTGTAGGAATATGTCCCCATTCATTCTGTAGAGCATTTATGAGTTCAGGCACTGATTTTGGACAAGAAGACCTGACCCGCAATCTCCGTTCCAGTTCATCCCAAATGTGTTGGATACATTCCATCCAGCATGTCTTTATTGAGCTTATGGCACATTCATGCTAGAATAGAAAAGATTCTTCCCCAAACTGTCCACAAAGTTGGAAGAATGGCGTTGTCCAAAATGTCTTTGTATACTTAAGTACTTACTGGAAGTAAGGGGGCAGCCTGAAACCTGAAAAACAGGTGTGTCCCAATACTCGCACTAATCCCTTGATGTGGTTTATTTGAAGGTTCCTGTCTCTTTAAGAGAACTGGCCCTCCTCCTTCAAGCGCCACACGTGGGACGGAACTTCCCGGTGTGTTTTTTTTTTACTGCATGTGCATGAGTGAAGAAACGGACCTCACTGCAGTTCACAGTCTATTTTACACATTACAGTTCTTCTGTCTCTTACGAATTTTGTTGAATCCATAAATTCAAGTTGAGTGACGCTTTGAACAAAATATACTTTTTACGCATCCTGCGAAAACGTCGCCTGTTCCTGCAGTAACATGGAGAAATCAGTGAAACCGTGTTTCTGTGACACTGAATGACTGCTTCAGGTGTGAAAATGGACAGGGACACTCAATGCTTCCCCTGCTTTCTGTCTGATCATGAAGGATTCTGTGGCACCATCAAGAACTCCAGCGAAGACTTTGTGGTCATTGAGATTGATATCCATGGGAGACCTGTTAATGCACATCCTACAGACACATTAGAGGAACCCATTAAGTTGGTTAGAAAGGAAGGCAGACAGTGTTCTCTTAAAGAGGCAAAGCTCTGGACTGGAGATCCAGCCTTGGATGAGATCACTGATGGGGTGACCAGTGTGAATGAGGGGGTCTCAGAGGGGTTTGACCTGAATGGAATCCTGGGCTGTTCTGTAAATCAGGCACTGGAAGAGTTTGTCAGCATAATTTTGGGACGCAGTGAGGAACACAAAGAGGACATGGAAATGAGTCTTGGCACATTCCCCGACAAACCCCAGCGAGCGAGCGTACACAGGGCAGTGAGGCACAACTACCCCTTTCTCATGACCCTCACAGACCAGACAGAGATCCGGGTCAAAGAGGACCCAGACTTCAGGGAACTTTCGGAGCTGGTCTCAGAAAAGGAAGCTGAGGACTTCTTCAGGTTCATAGATGTTAAAGTTCCTGGCTCGGTCTTCACATTCTTGCCCGATAACAGCAAAGAGCACCGGACATCAGTCCACCACTTCATCAGCAGGAGATTTGGGAAACTGGTGGAGACAAAGAGCTTCATGGAGCAGGACAGAACCTCTATTACTGTGAGGCTGAGAGAGAGAGGAGGACGGGGCAAGAAGAGGACGGCGGATGGTGAAGAACAGCTTGACACGTACACAGGTGACTGGAGTTTCAGTCTGTCCTTCAACAGCTCTATTTCTCAAAAAGTGATTTGGAGAAATCAAGAAGGTTGTAGATTCAAAATTAGACTTCTTTCATGACAACTAAAGATTCTGAAATTGAGAACCCAAATAACACTCACTTATTTTTGTGTTCATATTTTCTAATGAATCATTTCCAGTCAAAAGTTATTGTAGGGTTAGGGTTAGGGTTGCTTTGCCAGTTTTGTTTTTTTTCTCAGGTCTTCAACTTGTGGAACTGTGTACCTTCTTTTTCAAAAAGGCTTCACACTAAAGAAAGAAAACCTCGAGACTCTTGAGGCCATCAGCTACATGGCAGCAGCATTCGGTGTTCTTCCATCTGATTTCTCTTATGCCGGCATCAAAGACAAAAGGGCCGTCACCTACCAGTCCATGGTTGTTAAGAAGATCTCCAAAGAGCGGTAATAGATGGCACATAACCATGTGACCCTAAACATTTGCAGGGACTGCACAAAGAAAAGCTTCTTTAATGTGTCTTTAATGTGTCTGACATACAGCCTTTAACTGTGAGATCATTTGTGTGTAATGGTGAGACCAGACGTGGAAACATGGCAGAGGAATTAAGTTTGGAGAACGATAAGAAAAGATAAGAAACTACTTTGTTTATTGAGAGGGAAATTTGTTTTGAACAAAAGAATTTCTCTCTGGATAAACAAAGTTCTTTCTTATCTTACATCAGACACATTAAAGACACATTAAAGATGCATTTCTGCAGTTCTTTCATGTTTCGTAGTTTTGTAAATTTTAGATAAAAATAATAGTTTATATCTTACAGTTCATATATTTTCTTGGGGTCCTCTTTTAATGTCTGGTTTTATTGGATTTTTAAAAAACTTTTTATTGGTTTGATTGGATTTTTTAAAAGTTTTTGAAACAGTCATGATTCACCCTTATAATTAAAATAGGCCTTTTATGGTGTCATTTAAGGTGTATATGTAAATTATTTCTGTTCTGGGTGACTTTTATTTCAGCAGTCTGGATTAAAATAACTCTAACACTTCAGTATGAATAGGCTTAAATGTGTGGCAGTATAATGTGTAGTTGTTTCTGTGTATGGTTTGGGGAGTGAACAGAATGTCTTGAAATTATTTCAAACTTTTACTCTTTTCCTATAAAAGATTAGAATATCCTTTTTTATTGTAGGGTGTTGTGGTGGGTTACAGAGTTTGGGGGATTTCTCTGCTGATAGGTTGTGGGAGAAGGCCCCTGACTTTGTGAAGAGAGGAATGCAGCTGTCTAACATCCATCCAGTGTCTGAACCCCTTCGACTCGGGCGGCTACAGGGCAACCATTTTGATCTCGTCATCCGGGACCTGAAGCCTCATACGAAGTGCAGTACATCAGACCTGGAAGTGCTTGTGAAAGAGGCTGTGGAGAATGTGAAAGTGAGTGTAGTTCATTTTGACCTGATTTTCACACTGTTGTTCACACTGCTGACTTAAGGCCATAAAACTCCTTGCAGGCTCGGGGCTTTGTGAATTACTATGGACCTCAGAGGTTTGGAAATAGCCGGAGTGTTCAGTCTGACCAGGTTGGACTTGCTCTCCTGAAGGAAGACATGGTAAGTCAGTAAAACTATTATTTGTACCTGAGGACTCCTATATTGTCCATCTTGCCCAGACTGCTGCTATTAATCTGGAGATTATACACAAAAAATAAGGGAAAAGAAGAAAACTACATTCTTAAACAAACCTGATCATTTGTATTTAAAATACTTTTGACTGCTCTCAACCCTCCGATTTCGAATCCTTGAATATGTCAAATGTGATATACACTATCGCCAAAAGTATTCGCTCACCTGCCTTTACACAAATATGAGCTTAAGTGACATCCCATTCTTAATCCATAGGGTTTAATATGACGTCAGTCCAACCTTTGCAGCTATAACAGTTTCAACTCTTCTGCCCAAGCCCAGCTCCTGACAAACAACCCCACACCATAATCCCCCCTCCACCAAACTTCACACTTGGCACAATGCAGTCAGACAATTACCGTTCTCTCCTGGCAACCGCCAAACCCAGATTCGTCCATCAGATGCCAGATGGAGAAGCGTGATTCATCACTCCAGAGAACGCACCTCCACTGCTGTAGAGTCCAGTGCTTTGCATTGCACTTGGTGATGTACAGTGAGGAACATACGTATTTGAACAGCCTGCGATTTTGTAAGTTCTCCCACTTAAAAATCATGGAAATATTCAGGAAATCACATCATATGGTTTATAAAGAATTTATTTGTATTGCACTGCTGCATGTAGGTATGAGAGAAACCTGAGAAAATCAGTGTTAATGAAAGTACAGAAGCCTTTGTTTTCTATTACAGGTCAAACGTTTCCCGTAATTCTTGACTAGAACTACTGCAACAGGGATTTTGGCGACTCCTCCACACAGATCTCCTCTAGATCTGTCAGGTTCACGGAGTTTCAGCTCCTCCAAAGAATTTCGATTGGATTTAGGTCTGGAGACTGGCTAGGCCACTCCAGAACCTTGCTATGCTTCTTATGCCAATGAGCCACTCCTTGGTTTTCCTGGCTGTGTGCTTTGGGTTATTGTCATGTTGGAAGACCCAGCCATGACCCTCTTAAGTGCTCTGACTGAGGGAAGGAGGTTGTTGCTCAAAATCTCACAATACATGCATCCTCTCCTTAATACAGTGCAGTCGCCCTGCCCCCTTCGCAGAAAAGCCCCCCTAAAACAGGATGCACCCTCCACCCCTGCATGCTTCACTGTAGGGACAGTGTTTTTTGGATGGAACTCCTCCTTCTTTTTCCTCCAAACACGGCGAGTGAAGTTTAGACCAAAAAGTTCTATTTGACCACATGACTTTCTCCCATGCTCCTCTGGATCATCCAGATGGTCATTGGCAAACTTCAGACAGGCCTGGACATGTGAGGACTGGCGCATAGAACCTTCCATGCAATGTGTGATTTGAAACCATGACGGCGTAGTGTTCTACCGACAGTGACCTTTGAAAGTGTGGTCCCAGCTCTCTTCGTGTCATTGACCAGCTCCTCCAGTTCTGGGCTGATTCCTCACCTTTCTTATCATCAGTGATACCCACGAGGTGAGATCTTGCACGGAGCCCCAGTCCGAGGGAGACTGACAGTCATCTTTAGCCTCTTCCATTTTCTGACAGTTGCTCCAACAGTTGATCTATTTTCACCAAGCTGCTTGCCAATTGCCCCGTAGCCCTTTCCAGCCTTGTGGAGGTCCACAACTTTGTCTCTGGTGTCTTTGGACAGCTCTTTGGTCTTGCCCATGGTAGTAGTTGGAGTCTGACTGACTGTGGGGTGGACAGGTGTCTTTAAAGAGCTCAGACAGGTGCTACTAATTAGGATTACTAAGTGGAGTAGAGGTGGATTTCTTAAAGGCAGAGTAACAGGTCTTTGAGAGCCAGAATAATGTTGGCAATATAATGTATCTGATTATGAAAATGATGCACATCTGGACGTGGGAAATGATCACTGTCATACATTTGGTTTTGTCCAATCTTTAAGGTGCTTTCACACCTGGTCCGTTTCATCTTGTCAAGATCAAGTTTCTCTACCAAGCTGCTCAGACTCAAAGCGTTCTTGCTCTCCATCAACTGAAAATGATAGTAGCAGAGATCTTTGTGGAAAATGTAGAAGTTTGGTTGAGCTTTTAACCATCTACTCTTATGTGGAAGAAAATCCCCAAGAATGGTGAATATGAAGAGACAGCAGCGAGAGGTTGGAGGAGCAACTAAAGTGTGAACAAAAAGGACTGAGACCCAATCTGAGCTGAAGTGGAGCAGAAACTTCTAGAGGACTGAGTTTGTTTCCTTTGAAGAGGACTATATTTGAAAACACCCTTAAACACAACTCTTGTGTCCCCTTCAGATTACAGCTGTCAGGTTGTACCTGAGTCCAGAGGAAGGCGACGATCTCCAAAATAAAGCAAAGCAGCATTTTCTTCAGACAGGCAAGTACATCTGACACAGCATCGCAGCACACCCATGATGCCACATAGGAGTTATCAGATTTATTACACATTTTATTACACATGCGATAATATAAAAAGACTAAAAGTCTGACCAATAATAAATCATTTATTATTATTTATTTTAAATTAGTAGTTATTTATTTAATTTGTATCAGTAAATCTCCAGAACAGATCTATTAGCATTCATCAGGTCTTGCTATATTAAAGGGCCCAATTCATGGAATTTTCTTCCTTTATGTAATAAGAGTTTGATGAATGTAAACACTGTTAGCGAATCAAAGTGTACCATCATCCCCAGTGCATATATAATAATACATTTTATTTATTTAAAGGTGCCTTTCTGGCACACAAGGACACCGTACAATAAAACAAGTGCTA
>JBBPCW010000127.1:15151584-15167092 GCA_037974425.1 Phenacogrammus interruptus
TTACAGAAGAAGTTACAGGTCTGTGAGAGCCAGAAATCTTGCTTGTTTGTAGGCGACCAAATACTTATTTTCCACCAAAATTTACAAATAAATTCTTTAAAAATCAGACAATGTGATTTTCTGGAATTTTTTCACCTCAGTTGAGGTGAACCTATGGTGAAAATTACAGGCCTCTCATCTTTTTAAGTGGGAGAACTTGCACAATTGTTCTCCCACTCTTCATTTTTTAAACAGTCTGCATTCTTGTGTGACATGTACTTTTTTGCTGGTGTTTTATTTGAAATATAGGAATTTTTGATATGTGACATGCATACACAAGATAACTTCAAGATGTATGCATACATCTTGGTTTCTTGGGGTGTCAGTATATTTGGCTATGAATGTGCATTTATAAATATTGTCCTGTTTCCTTTTCCTGAGTACAGGCTGAGTGACCAGACACTGAGGCCAGACGTCCTTCATGTGCAACCTGACCCAGCCAGGAGAAGAGGGTGCATAGGCTGCAGTGCCAGGGGTCACGCTCCAATTAGGACTGTCCCATTGATGGACCATACACAGGCACTTAAAATTATTTGTGGACAAATATTTATTCATATGGGAGGGTTTGGATATTTGGAAGCATTTTTAATCCACACATGCACACACACATAGACATTTACTCAGTCACCTTCATTTAGTTTAGAACCTTTACCTTTTGTGCTTCTTTAAACTTTTAAATGAGTTCCAAAGAACCTGCCCTAACAGGCCAATAAGTTTAGGTCAGGTCACATGTGTATTGAATGTCCACTCCGTAAGAAAACTGCCCATAATCTTTCCTCATGGATTGCCTCCAGAATCCCTTTTTAAAGGCATGTGTGCCATGTCACGAACAGGACAGGAATGGATGGGGGGGCACTGCTGTCTCCTCTTCATCCGAGGGCCACCTCTGCTCCCATCAGGATACTGTTTCCTCTCCCTGCACCCGGCCTTGGAATTTACAGTCCAGAGCACAGCACTAATAAAACACATGTGCTGAGGGAGAGAGGAATGGGGGAGTGACCGTCTCTGGGCTAAAAGCTCGTACATCAAAAACTCTCTGTTCAGCTGAGGAGTCCAGATGAAATGAAGTGCAGACTGATCTTGTTTTTGCATAAATCAACAACCTCTCAGAGAGCCTGGACTTGGACATTTTCATCCCGTTTAGATTTAAGCACACAGTGTTTAACTGTGTTGACTTACCTAACACAATAAGTCCATTTCATCAGATACAAAACGCTTTAGAGACACAATGTCACACAAGAATACATCTTTTCCATCCTTACAGTACAGTGATTGATTTTGAAGCTAATTATTAAATTCCATAAATAATACAGAATAAATGTGTGCAGATCAGTATAGGGAATATATAGGGTGGGGTCCCCAATTAGGCCTTAAATGCCCCTAATATTCTCAAAATTCTTGGTGGTCTCAGTAAAACATTATGGTGTCCATTCAGAGCAAACTGAGGTTCAAATACACTTTCAGGGAAATGCTATTGTTTTGGTATTTCTTTTTATCCAGATTTGAGCCTCTTTTTATTTTTAATATTTGACGATATGTAACCTACAAGAACACTGGTGAGATTTGTGGTGGGGTGGGGTCGGGTTTATACAGGTCAAATCATATAAAAGACTGTTATTAATCACAAAAGGCAGTTTTTAAAATGCCACATTGAGAAAATTGGTGTAGTTCCATATGCGGGCTTGTTACCGAATACAAAATGACTCATGACCTCAGAGTTGTATTTGTATTTGTAATGTATATAATAAACAGTCCATAGGCGTTAGCCCACTTTCACTTTTATACACATTTACAGTGCTTCAGTCTTTCTGCATCTATTGTACACTGTAAAAAGTCTGGCGGTAAAAGTGAATTTGTATGTTGAAATTGGTGTCAGATAGTATTTTTGTTAAACTAATGTACAGTTTTCATTCAGCACTGTTTTTTCCATTTATGCATTGCTAGTTCACTCTATCTGTAATATAATCCTGTACTGTAAACCAAACACATCAGAGTCAAACTCACAATTCTCAAAAGCAGATGTTTACAGCATAAAAAATGCTTTGTTGTGTAATGCCATTCGGATTAAGTGAAATTCAATAGCTAGAATTTCTAAAGTGAATCACAGAGGGATTAGGGTACAAATAGGTGCCACATGTCATCGATTTCCAAAGTGTACAAAAGCTTCATCCCTCAGCCTTCCTTTACTCCTCTATCATCACTGTATCAGTTTCCTCTGCATGGCAAGCGCAGCAGTGCCTTAGATGCTATGAAGAGGGTTTTGTGTAGTTGTGGTGTACTCTCCTCATTTCTCACAAGCACAAACACTCAAACAAGTCAAAGCAGTAAAAGACTGGCAGAATTATTTTCCATGTTCAGCCCACATCAGGACAGATCAACTGTCAAATATAAAATCTCTTTAAATACACCTTTTCCTGATCCAAAATCAGTTTTCAGCACTGTCCTAAAGTGGACACTCTGCCAAATAGTTTTTCTTATACTTTTGTTAGTGACTAACACTATATAAGATGCAGCTAAACTACCAGCAGTTTGGAAGACTCCCACCTCTCCTCACGTTCACTGAGGTCTGTGACGGTGGAGTAGAGGTGCCGGTGTCTCAGGGTGCTCTCATACCCATCATACCTCTTGGTTCTGCCCTTTCTAGCTAGGCTAGAACTAGCTAGACCCCTCACAGATATAAATAATCCTCTGCAAATTTAAACAGATCTAACTCTCTCCTCTGTTTTCTCCAAGGGGAACTGCTGCATGTTTGCCGGACTGATCACCGTGGGAAACTGCCATTGATTGGCTCCATTCGGGCCTTTCCCCAAGCTGGGGCAACCGCTGCCTAAAGCCCAGGCAGAGATTTCTCCTGATCCTGATGTTTATGGACTACAGACCAGTTCCTCTTTTAACAATATTTACCTCTCTGGACCCTTAATCAAACCAATTCTGTTAGAGGGCCTATCTGCCTATAACCTTGTTCACTGAGGCCTTCTCTTGTTATTTATTTACTATTCTCTTTCCTTTCTCTCTGGGTCGACCTGAGGAGGACGGGTTCCTCCTTTAAGCCTTAAAAAAGAAAAAAGTGGCAGCTGGTGGCCTAGTGGTTAGGGCATTCGCCCTGTGACCAGAAAGTCCGGGTTCGATTGCCAAGACCGCTAGGCTCCTCTGAGGCACCCTGAGCAAGGTACCGTCCCACACACTGCTCCCCGGGCGCCGTGTTCCTGCTGCCCCCTGCTTCACTTGGTGAATGGGTTAAATGCGGAGGAAGTATTTCGTGCTGTTCACACTGTGTGCTGTGGTGTGTTCATGTATGACCGAATGATCACTTTCACTTCAGGTTTCTTCCTCCAGCTGTGGGAGTTTTGTGACAACCTGGTTGTAAAAAGCACTATATAAATAAAATCATGGGGTAATTTTGCTTATTTCAGGAAATCTTGCTAAGTAACTGTTGCTTGCCAGATGCTTACTATTACATCACTGTCCAAAAAACCATGATTTTTTTAAACACTTCCTTTGAACGCAGTTGCTGCTCTTAACATTGTGTGAATAAATATTTTTACGTTAAACTAGCATTAAGTAAAGTATGTTTTTGCCAGTCAGTCAGTATTCAGCAAAGTAGTTAAAATATACAGCACTTAAACGGTTATCTGATAAAGTCTAGTAGAGTCGTTTTTTCTCATTTCCCACAACATGTGATTCAGTGAGGGGCAAGAGTGCATAGACTAACACAATAGTCAATCTTGCTGTGGCAAGTCAGGGCTAAAATATATCATTTATAACTATAATACATGTTTTAAACCTGTCTTATTCCAGATTATTGATCAGTGATTATACGATGAAATGTTGCCAGCTGTTTTTCGTAATGTAGTAAAGATTTTTTTGGCAAAATCATGTTCAAATAATTTATTCTTGCAAACCTTGTAACCAGGTTTATTAAAGGAGACACATTATGCAAAGCTCACTTTAGTTAGAATAGGTCTATGGGCAATACAAAACCTGTTCATGATGTTCTTTGCACAAAATGAGGGGTGGTTCCTACAAATTGGCCCAGTATTACATCACATTGGGCTCGCCGTGCAAATGGCTCATTTTGAAAGGGGCTGAAACTGTGAAGAATAAAGTTGGTGAGATCTCTATGTGAGAGTGATTTTGTGCAAAGCACTTCATGAACACGCTTTGGGTTTTTTTTTTTCAGAATTTAGATTTGTTAAAAACGTGCAAACGTGAATTGTATAATTGATATATCAAGGAAAAAAATGTATGCATGATCAGGCAACACATGTGTATGAGTGAGGGAGTTTCCTTTTTCTGTGGCTTTGTTGTGTTTTTATGATTTTATAGCTGTGTTAGGATAGGTAAGTGACTAGGGTGTGGGTGTGTTTCAACTTACACCAAAATTTGGGTTACATCACTCTTCTTGTCACTCCCCTGTCAAATCTGAAGACTCATACTAGAGTCTTTCTGTTAGGTCTGCTGCGCACATGAGGAGTGCTCAGTTCTTCTCTTCACGCCTGAGTCACCCCTAGTAACCCAGTCTAATGAGGACAGAAGTAGCCCAGACACTCTGACTCACCGCAGTCTCTACACCAGGCCAGTGCCGTTGTGCCAGGAGATGTAAGTCACTATAAAGGCTCATTATGCTACATCATGCAACATTAAATACAGATGGAGCTCTCCATGTTAAGCATTGTGCATGGTTTCTAAAACTCAAATGGATGAAGTGGTGCTGTACCACCAGAAATTGTAGGGGCAGTATAGCCGCTAGATCTATCGACATGTAACAATTAAATTAAAGTATTAAAAAAGATCTATATGATGATACATAAACCAGACACGAGGACAAATATTTATTACAGAACAGCTGCAAGGAGTTTAGTTACCATCTTCTCTACTGTCCCCATCTTTGTTGTCAGAAACTTTTGACTGCAAGTAGACATATTGCATAACATCTATGCCACCATAAAGGACACATGGCAGCTTAATTTGAACTTGAAGTAAACAATATAGCTCATTAAAGAGTGTTTACAATATTAATGCATGTCCTGTGTAGCAAAATTCCATTGGCCCCCTATTACTTTCACTACAGACCAGAAGTTTGACTGATATTTTGTAGTCTATAGTAACATATAATGTAGCCACAAAGGCTCAAATGACTTTTGACTCAAATGATGGTTTTGAAGTAGACATATCAGGTCTGTCTTATGTACATTAACAGTCACTTCGTGTTGGATCATAAAAAAGGATCATTCAAATGCCCCTATATATTACCAGAGAGTGCCATATGTTGTATTTTGTGAAGACCCACCCTGTGTCACTGCAGATCTATGTGACAGGCATGAGAAATAGCTTGCATTGATTAGTCTCTATTGACCACTTCAAATGAATCTTTTGCAAATAATCCTTACTGAATTATGTTACACTTTCTATGCATTTGTTTAACAGATGCCTCAGTCAGAATCCTGCTTGTCACATTTCTTCAAGTTTAGAGGAATATACATAAAACATTTCACAGGCAACAAAGGTCCAATGTACTTTAAAACACTCGACTGGACTGAAGTTCCAGTGAGGTCTGCCAAAGAACAGAATCCGCTTTTGCAACCGAGGACTGCCCAACCACTTTTATTTGCTACTTCATTGTGCTTTTATGCACATTCACTCCACAATTCTCAGAAAAAAGAGTTGCTAATCAGTTGATAGTTGATGGCCCTACTTGTTCAGCCTCTGAAGACCAGCCCAGAGAAATGACAATAAAATTCATATTGTGTATCATAATTATATATTATTATACTTATAGTTATATTATTATATACTACTATTACTACTACTACTACTACTACTACTACTACTACTAATAATAATAATAATAATAATAATAATAATAATAGTTGTTGTTGTTGTTGCTATTCATTTTAATTATTAAAATATTTTAACCTTTTCACCATATGTAAAATATGTAAAATATGTAAAATAGAAGGTATTGGCCAATGACTAATTCTCAAATATGCCAGTGTGGAGGCTATATTCCATGAATGTAAAATACACACATGCACACACGATGAAGTCACAGAGAGTTCACTACACACATAAAATTTCCTGTCAGTCAACACAGCCTTGAAGGCTGTTTAGCTACTGTTTAGAAGTGTGGTGTCGTAAATGTAGTCTGAAACCTCATTCCAAATCTACACTCACTGCCCACTACCTTTCATGAACTCACGTTTCATCTGAATGACATCTGAAAACCTTGAGGGGATTCGCATAAATTGTTAAGTTACAGGTTTTGCACTAATTTAACAAAAACCTTCAGTGTGCAGAGATGTTCAGGAGTGAAGGCATGAAGGTATGAATCACACATAAAAAAAAACTCAAAGCACTGCAAATGCCCCTGAAAATACTCAGAAACCTATCATTATCATTGATGCCATGGACCCATGGCCTGTGGTACCCGTGTTTTTTTTTGTTCTATGTACATTTCCACACTGACATTCACTGGGTCCTCTGAATTGCAACATGTATATGAGCTAACACTGTACTTACTACTGATATCACAGAGTTTCACTGATATAAGACTACTGCAGTACTTCAATATTGCTATTTAATAATACCAGCAACAGAAACTCTGGTCTGCTGCAACCAAACCAACTCAACACCTGATGAAGCCAAAGTGTTTGTTCAGACATAGGCAAAATGTTTCGATCCCATGAATTGTCTGAAAGACCAACTACAAAAGATGATGTGTTTTCAGAAGTCTGTAGTTCCAGACAAATAATTGCAGAGACTCTATAAACTACAAAGAAACTTGATTTCATTCTGATTATTCCTATTACTTACACACACGTATGCACTGTACACATAGCCCTCCTCCCAGCAGTTCTTCACTGTGGGCTCACTCACCATTGCTGTGCCAGTACTAGCTCCAGTGGCAGGAAAACATTTGGCTCACATTTCTTCATTTGGGACATTTTCATTGTTCTGTTTATTTTGTTATTAAAAACTTTAAGTGCCCTGTTAGATAATGTTTTTCTTTTTCAGGTTGGAATGGAAGCTTGAATCATGAACCCCCCCTGGGGAGTAAAAGAACAGCCGTACACGTACTAGACATTTGGTTGAGACTTGAATATTTATAACAGAGTTATTGCTGTGTGCACTGGATGCAATCCCCGTTTTTCATGTGAAAATATAGCACTACTCGCTAAATGAGCTGCTATTGCTTGTTGGATTAGGAGGACAAGAAAGAGCATTTAGTAGTTCCCACTACGGTGGTCGCATAGGATTATTTTCATGAAAGTGTAACAAAATGTTCTCCATGGGATTTAAGCCTTCCTTGTCCTGCTTCATGAGAACAATAAAATAAAATCCCCAACCTAAAATAATACCTTGATTAGCACTGCACTAAATTCCCCTGTAAATACAGAGACAACAAATGGCTGGCTAAATCCCAGTGTATCACGAGGTCATAATTATAGTAAACTGAATATAAAGGCCTCCATACAGTAACACAAATCGCAGCAGGAGGCCAAACGCTGCGGCTTTAATCAGTCAATAGTGTAGCGCTGACACAGATACATCAACACTGCTGCTCGTGGTCAATCAAGCAAATGAGGTTAATTGCAACCTTTGTTCGAAGCTGTGGTAATCCATTGTGTCGGGGGTAAGCTTGATGAAAATAACGCCTCATCCATGAGACTGTCCAGTCTGACAGCTTGCTCAAACCTTAACCATCACATACACATCTCCGAGAAGTGGAAGAGTACTAAAATGAAAATACTGCTTATTTTTATTAGCACTGTAGCGTTGCTAACCTGTTCACGTATCAACTCTTTGCTAGCACCTCCCTCACTCACAGGCTGCAGGCAGGGTGTGTTTTCTCATTGTAAATCAATGGTCTGCATGTAATGGCCTCTACTGTGTGCTGGTAAAGGGGCCTGAGGCGATCATCAGCATCGATGACACTGTAAACAAAGAGAAATATCCTTAGGATCGGTGGTGGGTGCCATATGGTAACATACTTATGGGACATAGCAAGACCCAACCGTTCTGTAAAACCAGCAACTGTTTTAGCAGTTGTTTCTTTTCTCTTTTCTTTTTCTCCATGAAATCCACTTATACTATTTATATACTGTGCTTCATTCAGACCACAGTAACTTTAGCATTAATATTTGTGGATTTCTGGTTTTTGTGCTGTCACAGAAGCAGTGAAATCAAATTAGGTTGTCTTTGCAGTTTAGGAGTTTTGAAATGGACTGAGACTGAGGAGTGACTGCATGTGTTTACATACTATATAAAATTATTTTATTTTTAAAAGTTTTAACACAGGCACTTCAACAGGCCAGACAAAAGGCTGTACATCTAATGTGTGAATCATTCTCTATAATACTACTCCCACTGATATTACTACTAATAATAATAAAATGATAATAATTATTATTACCAAATCATCTTTCTGGTACATAAAGTATTTCTGTAATGGCGTCACTCACTTTTTTCACATTACTTACAAATTAGGGTAACAGTAAATATGGGCACTATAAACTCAATTTTAAGAACTCACGTTTTAAACAGAGTCACAGTTGGTTGTTTTATGGTTACTATTTGTCTAATCTTCTATTTTTGCGACTTGTTCTTCTTGTTAGGGGTACAAAGCAACAGCAGATCTCCGGCACATGTAATAAAATTTGTGCCTGAAATGCGATTATTTAAAATGGTTTAAACTAATGGGGAGTTAAAGATGCAGATGCAGATTTGTGATTTGCCATGTGCCACTGCATTTACTCATTTAAGCCCCAGTTATCTGTGGCAAGCGACCAAATTGAAGCTAATAAAAATGATGTATGGTTGTGTGTCAAATGGAGATACTCTTTGCAGGAAGTGTTCATCCATCAAGCTAAACAGCCATCCATTTAACTCTTGACGTAACAGGAACAAAATGGCTTAATCAAATTGCTTGACACTAAAGGAGAGCTTTGGGGTAAACAGGGTGACCACTGTGGAAAATGCAGCGGCTTGTGGTTGTGGTTTTTGAGCACTGATGTGTGCATGGCTGTGTTTTATACTCCGAAAATGAACCGAGGATTTTGTTAGACTGAGAATTTGTTCACACATTAATTGCTGTTGGGAAAATAAAGTCTTTAAAATGGTATTTTACAAGATAAACAATGACACGTTCATATTTGTGAATGGAGGTTAGTTGAACATTATTTTTCAGGTAAATAAACCATTTCTATTGGGCTGTTCATCCCGATGTAAGTAATGAAGATAAATAAATGAACAAATAACTAACAAAATTAATAAATAAAAATAGAAATATATGGTAGATTTCTTAAGTTCATTAAATGCTTTTTGACGACCAAAATTTACCAGAGACTTTTTTACAATTAAGTTTTATCCATTTCAGCTTGTCAGAGATGAATGAGTGTATATGTGAACCAGAGCAGTTGAGGCTCAAATGTGAAATAATCAATAAAATTTAAAGGAGAGCTAAGGGCCAGTATAACAGGGCTGTGGCTGTTTTCTGGGTGAATTGTGTGTTTACCCACATTCACCCCCTTAAAGATGGAGTCAGACCTCATTAGTCAACTGCATGCCCCCCGTCTCCTGAACCCCTGGAGTGTCGCCACTGCTTCCCCGCTGGATCGCCAACCTCTAACCTCTACAGCATAGGGGTCATCTCCTTGGTGATCCCTGGAGTTTGGAGGGCACGTCCCTGCTGGGTAAGGAGAGGTGTGTAAATGTGTACTTGGACACCATTGTAAAACACTCCTCTGAGAGAGCAGGAGGGTTCAGCTGTTTCTCAGGTCTGAGCAAGCTTCAGGTATTTCCACAGAACTAGAGTAGTTTGGAAGCAGGTCATATAAAGTATAAAGCAGGTAATATAAAGTTCTTGTTTAACCCTACCTAATGTAATCAGGCAGTTAAACACTTTGGCTTCGACCCCTTTTAGTGCATTACAGGCTTACCCAGAGTAGCTGTAATGTCCATGTTGGGCAGTAAATGTATCAGGCAGTGGGATTGGATGTTTCTGTGTGTTCTGTATAAAAGAAGCTCCATGCTGCGTTTACTGTTGGATTCAGTAGTTTTTGAGAAAGTGGAAACACATTTAGAGATTTTCTTTCATTTTCAGTTTTGTTTTTTTTTTTTTTACATATTTTTATATATAAAAATAAATATGATACAGAGAGATCACTTAAGGGAGTCCAGGAGCTCCCAAAGCTTCTCCTAACCCACTCAAACCACACCCAGAGACTTACTGAGACTTGTCAGTGTGGTTTAGAACACAGCATGAATTACTTTGAACTATAAAACTGAACATGATGCTGCGGGCAGACATTTTAAGTAGCAGAGTCTGTTTTCACAAAGTACCTCCGGAATATGAGTATTAATCTGGAATGAGGTTTTAGGACAATGACCATCATAAACACATAGTAATCTGATCCAAGATCAGTTCTCTTAAGCCATGATGTTGTGTATAATGACTGACTGCAACGGTGATATTTTGCTAATTTTGTAGTTTAGTCATGCAGTGTCCTAAACCACACTGACCAGTCACTTTAATAAAGAGATGGATGAGGCTTTAGAGATGATTTGGGACATTTTTAATGTAAAGAACTCAGTGTCTAGTTTCTGTTAGCTTTATAGCCCCATGGCAAAATGGACTCCAAACATGTGTTGGCTCATGAACTACATTGAGGTGTAAAAGTTTTTCAGCAAAGCCTTCCTTTTACCTTTAGAATGCAAGCGGTATTGATTTTATGGAAATATATTTTACACATATGATCTGAAATCTAAGGTTTTAAGTGTTAATCAGATGATTTGTTATTATCTTGTCATTTATATCCTCATTATAGTAACACAAGTGTAAAGGTGTTGACCCAAGCCTGCCCAAATGTTCCTCCAGTCTGATGCTGCCTTAAACCATCTTTTATAAAGTAAATTGAATTAAAGTAAGTTTTTTTATACTAGGTCTGTTCTCACTCTACTTTTGTGTTAAACACAAAGCCGTGTTCTGCTATGTGTTGCCATCCATGCCAAGATGTTTAACATGGCTCAGCCTTTAATGCTGCTATTTTTATTGGACGCTGGATACAGCAAATAGTCTCTCTCTCTCTTGCGCTCACTTTCTCTCTCTCCGAGTACTCTTCCTTGAGTACCTCTTTACTTACTTTTTTCATCAAAAGTGCTTTTTAGAGGCCTCCCTGCGTCAAACAGTCTAGTCTAAGTATTTAATAATTAAATTAATGAGTAACGAGTGATTTATGGTGTATTCCTTTGGTGTCAAGTGCAGCAGAACACGTTTCATTAGGCCTCCGCACTGCTCTTAAGTTGCAGTCTGCGTAAACATAATGAGGCCTTTCATTTTAAAGCAGTAGGGGCAATCCTGCTGTAGGTGAAGGGCCCTGTTTATTCTTTGTTCGAGGCGCTCTCTCACACATTTCTCAGCCGGGTTTGCTTTTCTTGGCACAAGAAGCACAAAGGCCATCTTCTCCGAGATCCAAATGCGACCCGTTTCCAAGTCCTCTCTTGGCTTCATTCAAGAACTGCACTTTTGGCAAGAAGCAATGTGGAGGGAGGAGAAAAAAAGTGTATTGTAATGTGAAAAATACATCAGGCAGTGTTTTCGGCTCAGCTACGGTGAGGTTCACTCAGTTTGTTTTTGTTCTGCTCTGTCTCTTTTAACGACCTCCAACATTCAGGACTGATGCCGTTCGAGCCCCGGTTGTGTATTGCAACATTGGCAGAGCCTGTGAGAGCAGTCTGCATTTTTGCGGTTATCCGTGGGCTTATTGTCCTTCGCAGAACGCATATCTCTTTGTTTCAAGCGCATCTCATTTGTCATTTCTGACTCTGAGTACAGGGGGGGCATGTTTGACAGGGCTGTAGTCATTAGGTCTGTGTAAACAATGACTGTTTAAGTACGGGGAAAGTAATATAAGGGCTTTTCTGTGGAAATGATAAGAGGATGTTTATGCAATATTCATCAGAGACAGCAAGCTGGGTAACAGCAGACATAATAGTGGGTGTTTTTTAAGTATTGTATCAAATACATGCTTAGAATCTACCTTTTCTTTCTGCTTCACGTGGGCATAGATAGCCACACAAGACATAAATGCTCCACAATGGCACATTATTGTTTTTTAATGTTGTTTTTTAAATATGAGTTTGATCTAGTATTTTACATTGTTAAAAGTTTCCAATTAAAGTTAAGACAATTCAAAGCTAAAAGCTTACTCCCTACACCTTTCTGCCCAGGCTGCTTTTTAATGAAGCGTAACACAGACTGGCCAATCAGAAAAGAGGCATATAAGAGACACCAAAAAAGCCTAGCAAAAATAGAGTGATTTGACAATGAAATATACATTAATCATGGTTTATTGCACTAAACCATATAAGGTTACATAATAGAAGAAACATGTATGATAAAGACACTTTAAAATACAAGCAAAGGTCTTTAAACATCACAATCCTTTTCCCGTTTTTATATGTGCAGACTAAAATTATCGATGGAAGTATTGTATTGGATATATAATATCGGACTGAAAATAAAATGAACAACATGACCCTTCCCTGATTTCCCTCCTTCCCTAATCAGCTCCTTTCCTAAAGATAAAGGTTCCTAAATGGTCCTCGGCTTAGAAGTGTAGTTCTAGGGAAAACCCAATTGGTGTCTGAGATTGTGTGAATGTTCTTTGTCCAAAAAGGTTCTTCACACTTGCCCATCTCATTTGCAGAAAGAATCTCTGACTGAAAGGTGGGAGTTAAAGGTGGGTCTTCTAGAGACAACCCTCTGAGTAAGAAGGTCCAGATCAATCCACAAGGCGAAATGTAGCCCTTAACACAAGGTCAGAAGAAGTTAGGTGTGTCGTTGATTGTTTATCACCGCGAGTGCACCCACATAGGCTAAGTCAGAGAGGCGCCAGGAGCCTCAGTTATATCCATGACTGCCAGCCCACATGGCATGACCCAGCTCAGCTTGGTTTCATAGGGGCACTGCTGTACATGAAGTGCGAGCACGTGTCTTCAGAGATTAGCCCAAGCAGACACTATCCTGCTTGGGCTGAGTCAACAGTTCTGTATGCTGCAGGAAGATGAAGGTATTACAGATAATATAAATACGCAAAATATATTTTAAGTCATGTGCAATTAAATGCAATTGTGTTTATCTTCTTAATAAAAGTCAGTAAACATCCTCTACATTAATGCACAATTACGTTAACATATTTAAAAAACATATTTTATAGTTTGTTTTACTATTTTCTCAGATGACAAACTTGGCAAAAATACACTAAAAGTGTCACATTTAAGTTGTTATGTTTGCTTACTGAGCCAATGAGGCACTCACCATTTTATTAGAACCACTGACTTTTGCTGCACAATTCGTCAGCTACACTCTGCCGTATACTGGAATGGAAAGGAGCCACCAGAGATTTAACATGGGATGCAGGTTATTCTCACCAGTAATGTTAGTGTGTCGATATTAATGGTTGTATTAATTAAATCTATGTTAATGAAGCACAACTCTTCATTCGTTGTTCAACTTAGAGCACTGCAGATCCAAGCCTGATATCAAGCATTTCATTGCTACTGCGTGAGATTTGTTTATTGTCAATACAACAATATACTCAGTATACAGTGTATTGGAATTTTTTACAGAATATCAAAAATACAAAAATATAGTGCAAGAGATATACACATAAATATAAATCTAACTAAGATTTTAAAACAGGACACTGTCACGGTCGCCTCGCCCTCCCCACGTAGATTCCGCTCCCCGTCTCCTGAGTATTAGTTTTTCCGTTTATTTTGTCCTTGATGTCTCTGTGTTTTCCATTCTTTAGTTTCTGTCTCCGTGACTGTCTCAGTTCCATACCTGTCCGCATCCCAATCCACCTCCGTTCCTCCCTTCCTCCCTTTCGAGTCGCCGCGTTCCGTTTGTGTTACGTCCCGTCTTTATTAGTTTCACCTGTTTTCAATCCCGTGCACTATTTAAACCCAGTCTGACCTCGAGTCGGCGTGTCTGTATTTACTGTACCTGGTGTGTATGCTCCTTATTTTGCCTCCTGTGATACGTGTCCTGTTCCTAATGGTTCTTGTTGTGCCTTTGTGTTTGCAGGCTCGTGCTTCAGCCCTTTAAGTTGGTGTTTGCGCCCCGTTTGATCTGACTCTTTGTATCACTTTTGCTCTTGTTTGTTTTCCAGACATCCTGGCTGTTCTCGAGTTTCCTGTTCTGAAGCCTAGCACGAGTCTTGCCTGTTTTTTGCTTTTCTGGTTTTATTTCTGTTTGTGTTTTTCTGTTATTATCCTGAGTCGGGGATTCCCCTTGGTTTTCTGTAGTTTTGTTTTGTACACCAAAGTTTTGTTTATTAAACTATTTGTTTGTTTTCACTTAGCCTTGCGTCCTCCCCCTTCCCTTACCCACACGACAGACAGGGACAAAGTGAAATGTGTTGCTGGTATTTTAAATACCAGGATTGAAGTTATAAAACTATCGACATACAAAGATTATCAAAGATTATATTTGAGCAAATGTACAAATGTACAATAAATGAGCATTTTGTGTTAAAGTGCAGTCTGTAGTATTTTGCATTATTTGTGTCTACAGAAGGTGTTTTGTGTTGTTGAGTTTAACAGTCCTTTGGTGGCAATTAGTTAAGGGCTGAATGCTTGGTGAATGAAGCTCTTACAATGTCTAGCAGTTACAGTTCTGATATTGCAAAACCTTCGGTATGCTGTTCACACGGCGGATGGTGGGTTTTTCATAGAGGTGGGAGATGGCTGGAAGAGGAACCCCACTGACTCTCTCGCCATGTTTTCACTGTCCGCTGCTGGGACTTCTCTTCAGCGGTGGTGCAGTTACCATACCAGACAGTGATGTAGCAGCAGGAAAAATATACTCTCAATGGTCACATTAGGTCACACGTCTGTGGAAGAGGGTTGATCTAAGTTCAGCATCACCTGTTGAAGCTGCAGATGAGCCAAAAGCAGAATCTGTCAACTTGATTTTGGTCAGCAGCATCCAGACGAGGGTAAAGATGGTCAACTAAGAATAGTAATGCCTGTCACTGCACTATTCCTTCCTGATTCATAGCCTATCATTCAACCACGTCATGCACCACAAAGGCAAAACCAGAGGGAAAAAGTGACACTATGCTGTCAAAGGACAACAAACAGCCCCTTCTGAATCCATGTTTCTTTATCTGTTTCTATTAAGGCCTTGGAGATTAAATTGGATTGGAGGTTGAAAGCATTAATAAAATGAAATTTCCTCTCCGTGGAAATGGACTGATCATGATTTAAGTGTGCAGTGTCTATGCTCTAGAGGACTATTGCCCTGCATGAGTGTTTGTTCCGCTCTAACACACCCAGTTCATCGTAGGAAAGGCTTCTTAATTAGTTAATTAGCTGGATCAGGTGTGTTGGCAGGTGTGTGTGTGTGTGTGTGTGTGTGTGTGTGTGTGTGTGTGTGTGTGTGTGTGTGTGTGTGTGTGTGTGT
>JBBPCW010000127.1:15178036-15196165 GCA_037974425.1 Phenacogrammus interruptus
GTGAGTGAGTGAGTGAGTGAGTGAGTGAGTGAGTGAGTGAGTGAGTGAGTGAGTGAGTGAGTGAGTGAGTGTGTGTGAGAGAGAGATGAAGCGAGATCAGCATGCCCTAGGGGACAGTGTCATTACTGTTGTATACCCAAGGCTAGTTCCCTAAGCCCACATTTTTCTTCGAGGAGAGGAGAGGCAATAATTACTGTTCGAATGGAAGTGATGCAATATAGCGCTCAGAGTTGCTTAGTGTTTCATGAAAATTAAAGTTCCGCCTTTAGTGCTCGAACTCTGCAGAAAACTATAACCATTATTCATTTGTTTTCTTATCATTTCCTGAGAGGCTGATGAAATACATGTTACAAAATCTGTCATAGATCTACAGAAGAATCCATCACACCAACGAGAAGACTTCATCAGTTCATCTAGCTCAGTGCCAAGTAAAATACACTAATAATTTAGCAAAAACACTTCTAGCGTCACTCCTGCAGCCAACAGTAATATGTTCTCTTTAGTAAACACAAGTGACATGGATTCATTCCTGTCTGGTTAGTTTCCTCTGTGTGTTGACTGTGAAGCATTATATTGTTAATTATCAGAGTCATCAGGCTGCTCATTATGAGCAGATGGTTTCTGTTGTTTTGGAATTGCCTAAATGATTGTAATTAGCAGGAGTGGGAGTAAGGGCTGAACTGCACGGCTGGCATTTAGTAGAGGAGGCCTGGTTCTCGGGAAGGTTGTACTGGTTAGTCCCAGGATTCTGAAGTTTGTTGCTTCAGCTTTGCACTAGGGCTACAAGGCTAATTTAGCTAATAAGTAATGAATGTGTGTGGAACACAAATTAACTGTACACCTAAATCACCCACCAGCTTTAAGGTTCTGAGATATTGCTGCTAAGACAGAAACTGGCATCTCCAAAAAAAGTAACTTTTACAGGAGGAGGCAAAATTGTTCTAACGTTCAGTGTACAGTCAGTTATTGAGATATGGTTAAATAATTTTAAACAAAATGTTTCTTAAATTTGGAGTCTCGTGAACAGCAGCTACATTACGCATGAAAATAATTAATAGACATAATAGACATAGGGTGGCGGTAGCTCAATGGGTAGGATACTTGCCTCCGAATCAAGAGGTTGTGGGTTCGAATCCTACCTTCAGCATACCACCACTGGATCCCTGAGCAAGACCCTTAACCCCAAGTTGCTCCAGGGAGAGACTGCCCCCCACAGGTAGAGAATGAAAGTCGCTTTGGATAAAAGCATCTCATAAATGTAAATAATATTTTGATCGTCACACAATAATACATAGTTACCCAAAAAAATAAACCATGATGTTTCTGCTTTTAGCTGAATAACGTACCTTTTTTGATAAGTGTGTCCTGTATGTCCAAAACCCACATAAGCAGGGCCATTTGTCAATACATTGTCACTTTAATATCTAATATATTGGGTTATGTATTTTTGCAGTTTCTTATACAGAGGGGCTGATGCATGGAAACTGCATTGGTACACATGTATTGACTTTAGCTCAGCTTTCTTAGAGCAATCCTCATGCTCTCTTAAATTGAAATACATCAGTTAACAATATCAAATTAGGCCACCAGAAGGGAACTAATGAAACAGGGCTCTGTATAACCTTACACACACACACACACACACAAACACACACTGGCACACAGGCTAACTGGGGCGGCAGCTCAAGCCCTGGGGATGAAAGGCTAGACTCAGGCAGTCACTGACCCATAGCTCCATCACTACCCCACAGCTCACCCATACAGATCAAATGGAGTGTAGCACTGCAAGCCTCAAAGTGCAGTATTACAGAGCTTCCATTGCTAATTCTGTGAGGATAATGTGGTGATGGCTGAATGAGGTGTGTTTGTGGTTCAGAATGAGAGTTTGTATGCATTTTCCTGTGAAGTTTCTCAGGTGATCTCCTGACGCCTGTTGACAGATAAAGCAACCTCGCATAAAGGCACTTCCTGTCTTTACAAGACACATCTGTCTGCCTTACTCCTTGTGCTATTGTGTCTTGGATAAGCGCATGTTACCCACAGGAAATAATATATAAATAGTCCTCTGTTATGCTTGGACTATCTCTTTTCAGAAAAGTAATAATTTCCTTAATATTTCAGAACTTTAAAAAATAATACCATTGTTTAATGGAACCGTATGAAATGAGAAGCTTTTCCACAACCCATTCTAAACGGATTTAACGTAGGATGTATTAAATTCCGAGACATGACTTAACCCTGATTATGCTAGAAAAATAAATGCTGATGATTACAGCTCCAAGCTTCGTTCATGAATAAAACATTGTCAAGTTTTTCATTATGAATCCTGAATGGTGTGTTTAGGTAAATCCCCTCTTTTTTTCCACTGGCAAATGCATTGAGATCATGTATTATTTTGTAGGATAGAGGGAGTTTTCTTTTACAGAAACCTGTAGAGGAGGGTTAGCTATAGGTTAGGAGGATAAGATGACCCATGTGCATGATACAAGCAAGTCGCTGCACACAGGTGTTAAGTGCGGAAGCTCCCAGCCTTTTTTTTTGTTTTTGCTCTAAGGGCATTCAGGGCTGTGATTACAGAGGAACGTTGTTTTTTTATTGGCTTTTATGGCTCTGTTCTATTGTCGCAGAGGTGTCTTGATAACACCCCTTGGCAGTTATTAAGTCTTGGCACGCAGTTTGTCATTTTACAACCCGGTATCTCACACAAGACTATTCAGTGACTCTAAATATTAACACGGAGCTGCAAAAAGCACAGGCCAATCCCTCAAACTCAAACTTTACGCCTGGCAGCAATGTATGAAGAGGAGTGAGATCTGTGCCAACAGAGCCACTTTAAGATGCGAATCGTCAAACCTATTCAAATTCAGACTTCAGTAGTGAGTGGGGAATGAGGAGTGTGAATGGGTTCCTAATGGATGTGCATCGAGTCTGTGTGAACTGTGCAGTGGTGCTTATCTGCATTGAAAGAGGTGATAAAAGTCACAGTGCGGATTGAGAAATAGGTGGATCTTCACTGGTCCGGACATGTTGAAAGGTGAGGTGTTATATTGGTTGTGGGGGTGGGTGGGGGGGGGGGGGGATGTGTGGTTAATGGTTAGGGTTCAGATTGTAGGTTAATTGTACATGAACATCTACTAGCACACTGTAACATTTGCTAGATCACCTTTCTCTCAGGACATGCTCACTTTTTCTACACACTCTTAACGATCACATGCTTTGGATTTGATCAAGTGCTAAGGGTGCAGTAATTGCACAATTGTGTCATCATGTTAATGGTGCTGCTGTGGTTTTGTGGTGAAACTTGTGAAAGACTTTCATGCATCTGTGGTGTGTTCTCTCAATTGGTTCGGGGATGCTTATGTATCACGTTCCCCAACATTGTTCCAGATATTCACAAAAACAGATGATTACATACCTTTCCTTTTTGCAGTTTCATTTCCTGTTACAATAGTCTAGTACAAGTACAAGTACATGTACATTTACGTTTATGTTTACATATAAATTGGACAAACCCTTGTATCTGTCGACTTGTGGTTCACTGCATTCTGCACTTTGGTCTCCGCACTGCGAAGGAATTTGGACACCCCTGCCCTAAACAGCTGATAATAGAATATTACATATCGGAATGTCTTTAAAACAAATTATTTATTCCTCAGGTTTCTTTCTGAGGGTTTGTGCTTCCAAGTGTGAACACCAGGAGGTTTGAGCTGATGGGCGAAGAGAGATGAGCTCAGGGTGTGTGCAGGGGTCAAAGGTTGGTGGAAAAAGGCCTCATTAGTTAGACAGCATTGACATGTGAATGCAACAACACAGCATCCATTCTTAAGCAGTTGTCAATTGGTGTGGCAATGTGGTGAAATATTTGTTATCACGTATAATGGCTATGCAGGGGAAGGTCACCCCGTTTTACAATGGGAAGAAGAGGATGTCCACCCTAGGTGTTTAGCACGTAGCTTCCTCTTCCCTGAAGATAAAGCTGAAGTAACCATGCAAGGCTGCTGGTGATAGTCTGGAACTTAACGTTCTTGAAGGAAACAGGAAGGGCTGTGCCCTCCAATCAATTCAACACACATGTAAGCACTTGCACACACTGACTTACACATGGAAATGATAGACAGAAATACATCATTCATGCCATATTCATTTGAAAGTCTGTGATTTTCTGGGCATGCACTTAAAATGGATGTGCATGTAAACTAATCTGTCTATTTTAATATTTATTATTAAAAACAGGCATTCCTCACCCAGAAGAACCACTCCCAGTTCACTGAGTTCATCTAGATTATTTTACATTGTGGCATTCAAAGGTGCTTGTGACAAATTTCTTCAGCAGAGAAAGAGTTTTTCTGGAGTTCGTGTATAATGTGAAAGTGGTTCTTCTGGTTTATGATTTTTTACTGCATTTTCAGTTCACATGGACTTTTAGAACATTCAAAATATTGGTCAGAATATTCATCTCTAATCCCAGAGGGCCAGTCTCTTGAACAGTTTGATATTTCCTATATTCAAACACAGCCACTAAACCTGGTGATTAACAGGTGAGTTGAACCAGGTGTTTTTGAGCAGGGAAATTACCAATCTGTGCTGAGACCAACCCTTTAGGTCCAGAGTTATTCGTGTTCTAGTGCATGACTTGATCTGAGACTGCATTTGCTGTCTGGCTTTTGACATTGACGTGTTGGCGCAGGGTGTGAAAGTGCTCAGTGCCGGTTTCCGTGGCAATTGCAGAGGGCAGCTTTTGTCCAGGAAACAATGGTGAGAATACATTTATCTTGTGACCTCACATGAGAATTGAGGGGCCTTTTAGAGTCCATATCGTGATCAGTAGCAGGCGAAAACATCATCAGGGTCTTTGCATTTAGGCCTCAAATATATTTGCTGAGTTTTCTTATTGATATCACTCTTGTTAGATATTCCCAAAAAGGAGAAGGTCACACAGTCCCTTTCTTCATGAGAATCTTGCATATAGAATGAATCACAGTAAGAAGATTGTGTTTGAAGAGTGGGAGGCTGAAATGAGCTGAAGAGGCTATTGTCACTATTAACACCTTTGTGCCTGACAGGAGAGGGAGGGGCTTCATGGAAATGTCACAGAGCACTCATGAGAACCAACCCGACTATAGAGTTCTCAGTTCTATTCATCACTGGGAGAAAATACTGCGATCTATTTTACCATCAGTCACAAACATTTACAATTACTTGTCATTTTGTGTAGTTTGGGCCATTTGGATATGGGGACCTTTTTAAACTGCTGGACTTTCTGCTGGACAGGTTCATTCCTTCACACCTCTCCAAAACAATTGTAGTACTGTGATAAGAAACTAAGACTTTCATAGAGATGCATAACACTTCAACACTTCTGGAGTATTATTTGTGTAGAACATTCTACTCTGTTCCTTGTAGCAAATAATAATTGTCCAGTAAATGTGTTCTAGGATTCCGATGGGGGTCATTTTTCATAAGGGCAACTTTTTTGACACAAAGTGTTTTTACCCATAACAAGAAATTTGACAACTGGTGGGAAACAATAAGCTCTGGAAAACAGATGTCAATAAAATCCTGAGCCATGAATAAAATGTTTTGATTGACTGATCCAAAAAAATGTAAAGTCTGTCAGCTCAAGAAGGCTTGCCGTCTCTATATGTGGACAACTTCGACCGTAGGAATGTATGTGAATGTGTGTGTAGTGCGGGATGGGGGGGTGTGGTCTGTGGGTCTGGAGTGTGTGTTTGAAGTGCAGTGGGAGGGCTTGAGTGAGAGGGGGTTTTAACAGGAGTAGAGAGATGCTGGAGCCACATACAAACAGGGGCAAGAGAAACCAACACACTTTCTGTCAATCTGTATTTGAACATGAACGCTCACGACTGCTGCTGAAAACAGTTTCTCCAGTTGGACCAGAAAAGCCCTGAATCCCTTAAAGAAGGACTTCACTTTGTGATTATGCAGAACTGGGTTTGTTAACTCTTCTAGCTGTAGAAGAAAACTACTGGATTTATTAGTATGCTTTACACTGAGGTAAGATGGTTTAGCCTTGTTACCTTATTTTCAAGTTAGCGGTTGTTGTCTCCTGAAGAGAAAATTATTGTAAAATATTGTGTAAGAATTATTACTGTTGTACTGATGTTTTGTTATACTAGTTTGTAATTACATTATATACATTTTATATTTAAGACATTCTATATTACCTAATGATTAATTATATTTGTATTCTATGTTGTCACTTAATTGTCAGAGTTCTTTGCTTATTGCAGTGAGCTGTGGTTAAGACCTAATTAGCATCAGAGATCAATGTCAGTGGCAGGTTAAGTGAAAAGTTGTCAGTAAGGTAGACCTGATGTCTGATTTGTCTGTCAGACATTGTAGTGTGGGCTTTTTGAGTTTGTCCCTTTCTGGAAGCATGCATTTGCTGGTGGTCTGTCTTTCTCTTTGATATCAGCTGGATGAGCCCATTTGGCCTTAGAATAACATATTAAGGCAAACCTTTTGACCAGTGTGGCCCACTGATCTCACCGATCTGATCTTTACTAGGCTACACACATTATTCTCAATGTATTGACAGTTGTCTGCAAATGTTTTGGCTCAACTAATAAAATGATCTTTATTTTTGAAAGGTGAATATGTGCTCTACAGAGAAATGTGTTCTACACACTTCTGTACATTTCAGTCCATAACTACTGTTCATTAGCTGAATTTAACACTGAAAAAATGTGTCCTGTGCAAAAGTTAATGTTTAGGTTTAGGTTTTATTATTCGCCAGTATTTTAAACAACTAAGTAGAAATAAACATATAAATGTTTGGTTATTGTAGTTAGTGTGTTAAATTGGTACTTGCTTAAATATATCATTGACTAAGGGTGTTCAAACTTATGCATACAACTGCAGTTATTATTTTTTATCTTTAATCTTCTTGGCTGTTCATTTCGGGCTAGAAATTGGCCCTAGAGTACTCATTCTGCTTTAGCAACAATCTACTTAATGTATGGTTTCCTTCTGGAGAGCATTAACCCCTGAATTGTAACCACAGTGGCTGCTGTGGAGTATACTTCAGGTGGAGTGCGTACTAATGTACGATTGAGGTGTGTGGATTTTCTAAGTGCTTACTATTAGACCAGGCATATCCCGGCCTGTGCTGAGCACATTCTCCCTCTTCAGATGTGTCAGTCAAATCGTGGCTCCACATCTGGAAGGTGTTTACATTACACAGTTGTTGTGACTCTTTAATGTTCCCTTCCTGCAGTGCCTTTGCTTTGGAGAGCAGGGCAGGGGAGAGAGCCGCCCTGTTTTTGTTTTGCCACAAAGCCACACATTGTGCCGGTGCCAGAGAGTGACAAGGTGTAACGTGAGTGGCTGTGTATGTTGGCTCTGGAATTCGCTGTGCCGGCTTCCTACGTACTGGAGGGATGAAGGGAGAGGGAGAGAGTAGGGCAGGGCAGGCAGAGAAAGATTATTAACAGAAAATGTCATGCTTTTAAAATATGCCACACCATGAGTTTCAAGGGCAAAAAAGCAATATTAAACATGTCAAACTCAAAGCTTATGGAATTAGACCTTTTTAGTTTGTAACACTGAGTTTTACTTTTTTGGTTCTGATGTAATAAGACATGTGGTGTTCTCTTAGTCTCGTGTCCAGCATTCTCTCTTAACCTGCATGTCTTTTTATTCTATATGTTCAAGCCCACTGCACTAATCAGTGCCATACTTCTTTAACTGTTTGGTATAAAGGTTTCATATATGATTCTGTGCTGCCCTATCTGATAAGCTCATTTACATCTGAATGCAGTAATGATGTGGGGAAGCAGTGAGGTAGGAAATGAGGTAGATCCTGAGCTGCAGAATTTGCATTTCCATTTGACTCGGGTCACGGAAGGGCAGTTGCAGTGGGGTCAACCGGGGGTGTAATTATGTGTTGCTAATATGAGAACAGGGGAGTTTTTTGGCTTAGGATAATGTCCTACAATCAGCTGAGAAACAGTTTATGTGCCTGTTATTGCTACTAGCACTTCAAGCTAAAAAGCAACCCGTGCTGAGTGGTCTTGTGAAACTGTGTGTTGGGGCCATTTGCAAATCAAAGGATTTGAAAGGAACAGAAGTGCTTGTTTCAACACCTAGGGGCCAAAGCGTTGTTATCTGACAGAGAGAATTCTGTAGTGCTTCAGTAAAAAGAATAGACTGAAAGAGTTTAATCTCTCTCTCTTTGTGTCTTTGTATTTCATCTGGAAGTAAAGACTTTGTCTAAATAGCAAACATGCATGGCACTTCCCAGCGTGCTTCTCTTGGATTTAATATGCTGGTCAGTCTCAGTACTATATAATTTGATCTACATTTACTGAGGTTTAAGTACATTGTTGTTACTGAGAATAAAGCATTGTTGAGAATTAAACTAAGGAAAGCAAACCCACTTTTTGTCTTCCTTTCAATAGTGCCCTCATCTGATGAGTCTGAAGTCTGCATCAGTGTTCCGGCCTTTTGCCAGGACGCTGGACATGGAACCACGAGGAGTGAAGATAGCCCTGGGTTTCCAGAGAAGTTCCACTTCTGATGATGATTCTGGTTGCGCTCTGGAGGAATACACATGGGTTCCTCCTGGACTTAGACCTGACCAGGTAAGCAACACTCATCTGATACTGTTCACTGTAAAGTCCTGTTATTGAAGGACTGCAGAATGTATATGAGCCCTGTATCCAAACCTATTTATTGTGTGCTATGAGAATCCTGACCAATCATGTTTATTTGGGTGCATTGATTAATCAAGGCCTTCATGTGGTTCTACAAACATATATAGCTTTGCTTTTTTGATTTGTGTAAGTCAAATCAAATGTAAGCACAAAAAGTTGTTTTATGCATTTTCATCTCGAATTTCATGTATAACACAACTTACATACATTATGTGTATCTCTGGCTACTCTGATCTCCCCATAACCTGCTTACAAAGTCACTTCGATTATTTTATTATTTCATTTCATTATGTGTAAGTTTTCCACACAGAAAAGCTAAAGTTCTGGCCATCTCTGTCTGTAAGTGGCAGTTTTCCATTAAAAAGCACTCATCTCCACCTCAGTCTGTCCCTCACACGACACTTTATGTATTATTTGTTCAGGGTTATGTATCGTTCATGTAGGTTTTTTCTATAATTTCAGGTATCAGCCAACATTTTTATTCCAAAGTTGAATGGAAAAGATTTTGTTTCCGTAGCCTGCATTAACAAATATTTTATCATTCAAAATCATTTGGCTGGAAATGTAAAGACCTTATTTCAGTAATACAGGAGTCTGTTCTACTTGTTAAATGAGTTTTTGCTCTTAAGGTTACATAAAAGGGAACAAGAACTTTCATGAAATTTAAAACATTCTCCAGAAAAGCTCTGGTTTTTAACACATAGGCGATCCAAAAGGGTGTATTCTGCAAAATATACACCATCACCCCACTGTAGGCAGTGACATAAACCAGGCAGTTGCACTCAGAGTTAAAGTTTGAGGGTTCAGAAAGCATTGTCTTTTTGACTAGCTTTGCACTCTCTTATTCCTGAAAATGAATTTGATGTATTTGATATTTACTAGCTTTAGTTTATTTTTGCTATCATCAGTGTTCCCCTTTACAGAGGAATGTGCTGATGTTTGGGCAACATGCACCCCAGAGTTGTGGCAAATTGCTGTCACCCTGTCTTTCTATGGGTGCTAAGTACATGAATTAGAGAGTTCAGTTTGACTGACAGACCACTGACACCTGAAATCAGAAAAAAGGCAAATGTATCCACAAACTGAACTTCATTTTCCGGAAAGGTGAGGCTGAAATAAGCACAGCAGCTTGAGTTCATCAACTGAGGTGAATTTGAGGACGCCCATCATCGCTTTTAGAAAGTGGCTGTATTGGATTAGGGCAGATAAATAAGGATGCCAGCGATCTGTTTCTGTATTCCTGTGCTCTATATCAGGCTGCACATAATGGCCTTTCAGGCATTTAGTTTCACTGCAGAGACTGGCTCATGTGAAGTCATTCATAGCAAATGCTTAAACAAACCACTGCCATATGCTGGCTTTAAGGCCAGATGCCTTGTATCCAAAAATACTTCAGCGTCAGCATGAAAGATATGTCCTCCTGTGCCTTTGTCATCCTCCAGAAATGTTTATCCAACTCTGAGCTATTATTACACACTTTAAAAGCTGCTGTACCCCAGGTCTGCTGTAGCTTTGCTTTTAGTTATTAGATCAAGAGCAGGCTAGTCTGGTTGGCAGGGCCTTAAGTTAAACCATCAAGAAATAAATTACTTTCTTAGAAAATATGGAAAAACTGGTCATGGCAACTCAGCAGGTAATTAGTGCAGAGTGTCAGGCTTGGACTTGTGAAGTTCAGGCACTGTGTGTGCTGCAGTGCAACTGTCCTTTCTACTCCTGCTGCTTGTAGTCAGTCAAACCCATGTCCGGAGGCTACATGGCACCGTTCCAAAGTGAGGTGGGCGGGCCCCACGTTCACACATGGAAGCAATGAGGAGCGCTAGGAAGAGAGGGGGAACAAGAAAGAATGAAGGCATAGAATTGAGCTGCTTATCTGTTTTTCTTAGCCCTTATCCTCTCTTCCTTTCTGAAAGTGTATGGAGCTAGGAGAGATGAAATTAAAATATTTTCAGAATCAGTAAGGATTTTAAAGCAGTTTGTATGACACCATTCAAACTGTACCGTACAAAAATCCAGTGTTCAGCATGACGTTGTGCAGGACATTCCACAAGTCATCTATATCCACTTTAATGGTCTCTGCCCCGTAAATATCCCTCAGGGTCACTTCTCTCAGAGACAATTGGGGAAAGCTTATATGATGGTCAAAATACAAGGACTGAAGGATGCTGATGTAGTTTTAATCCCTAGCTGCTGAAAGCCCACACTAATGCTTCTTCTTTCTGTGTCTCATTCCATCCCACAGGTTCAGCTTTACTTCTCCTGCTTGCCAGAGGAGAAGATCCCATATGTCAACAGCCCTGGAGAGAAACACAGGATCAGGCAGCTCTTGTATCAGCTTCCTCCTCATGACAATGAGGTATTGACCACAGCCAAGATGTTTAAAACATGTTCGAAAGTTATATTGTTAAAAGACTTAGGTGTTTAAAATGATATTCACATGTTATAAAGCCAAAGTGCAGTTAAGTGTCCTTTCATTATTGTAACTGTCTGATGATCACAGTGGGTCACTATTCCAGCAGAGCTTGTATGTGGGGATGTTTCTGTGCTATCATAAATGGTGGGTTTGGGTGTTATTTATCCTCCCCTTAAGTGTGCCCTTGAACAATAAACCACTTCTCAGTGTGATTTTTATGATGTTTGCACTGAGACCCACTACTCCATACCGCTGAGAATTCCTCGCATAACTGTGGTCCACGCATAAGCGTTACATTGCTGGGAGAACCACTCAAAGAACCTTTATGCGCGACACCGTTATTTACTGCTGTGTGGTGCTGACCAGACATGATTGTTTGTCTGTTCTTTTATCAGTCTGTTGGATTTTCTGATAAACACTGGGCACTACTTGAACTTTTTAGTTCAGGCCTGAAAAGCGAGGGGCGGGTGAGGGGGGCGACACACCGTCAAAAGCATTTCAACCATTTTTTGTGGCAAAGTGACCTTTTATTCATCTGTATTTGATCTAGGTATATAAACCTTTTATCCCTCCATCTCAGATTCGATATTGCCAGTCGCTCAACGAGGAAGAGAGGAGGGAGCTGCACATGTTCAGCATGCAGAGGAAAAAAGAGGCACTTGGCAGAGGAACTCCCAAACTTCTCCCCCGAGCCATGCAGCACAGCATCTGTGAACAGGTATGTATTGCCCCTCACAAGCAGTACATCTATGTGGAGGTATACAGCACTGAGTCATGGTCTGCTTGTCCTTGCATACTTGTTTTTGGACTCTCATCCTGATGAACGTGCTGTAGCCTCAGTGTTAAATCAGTTCAAAAAATGAACCCTCACTACATCTGTTAGAACCATTTGAACAGGCTACAAATTCTATTGCGTGACTATTTGGATTGGGCTGTTTTTTTGCTAACTTTCTTTAATAAAGACAGTTTGACAGGCAACTGAAGTTAGTGTTATGTTACCTACGCAAGCTAGCACCACAGATTAACTTCTAGATCCAGGTTTCTCAACCACTGGGCCACGGACCACTGATCCACGAAGGCTTTTGATTGGGCCCCAGTATAACCTAATGTGGCCAAGGGGGCCTTGACAACATGCTGTCATAGACAGGTGGGCCTTAATGTTGACAAGGTTGAGACCACAGAGACTGCTATTCATGTATATGTTTTTTGTGAGGCTGGTAAGGCTGATTCAGTAAGATAAGGCTAGAGGGTATAGTGCTACACAAACGATACTACAAAACAGATAATACATTCATTGCAAGTTTTAGGCCTGAAAACTCCATTAAAAGAGACTATAGAGACCTAAGGAGCTTGTGATCAACTAAGAAGTGAATGTAATTCTATCAAAAAATCTGCCATTCCTAGCTATAAAAATGGAATTAAATGAATTGGTGAAGTCTGAGAATCTCTTCAGTCAATCTTGTACAGTCAGTCTGAACTACTCTGCCTCCATGTTCTTCCATCTCATTGACAAATGTGTCCCATCATAAGCAGCCGCATATGATACGACAGGCCCATGCTGATATGCTGTAGTCTCCACTTTCTGTTGCCAAAAACTTACAGGACACTCAACACCCCTGCTGCCAAGGACAAGTTTTAATAATAGGCAACAGCTGTGAAACATATAGTGTGGCTGCAGCAGTACCTTGCAGCCTTGTATTTGGTCATGTGCTGCTGGCTTACGAAAGGCCAGTTAATCTTTTAATGACAAAAGGGGCTATGGGGAATGAAATTTAATGTCTGATGCCATTTAAATCACTGATCATTTGTTCACTGACTGCTGTGTTTGTACACTTAAACTATATTTAAACCACGCTTATAGCCCCTGGCTATTTATGATAAGTCTTATAATTCTTGATGTGAATTACAGTGTAAAGAAAACATCAACGGTGGGGAGATGGCAGTGTTTGCATCGCGTGCCGGCTTTGGGCCTTGTTGGCACCCAGCATGCTTTAGCTGTTCCACGTGCCACGAGCTTCTGGTTGACCTTATCTACTTCTACCACAATGGCAAGATATACTGTGGAAGGCATCACGCTGAGCTGCTAAAGCCAAGATGTTCAGCTTGTGACGAGGTAAGAATGGACCATTCTATGTGCAGTATCTAGATAGGCTTCAAAATTCTTTTAAGGCAGAAAAATAGTTTTAATGAGTATCTAACCTCTGCCTTTTTCTGTGTTTTACAGATCATCTTTGCAGATGAGTGCACAGAGGCTGAAGGTCGCCACTGGCACATGAATCACTTCTCTTGTTTTGAGTGTGAAACTGTTTTGGGGGGACAGAGGTATATAATGAAGGATGGCCATCCCTTCTGCTGTGGCTGCTTCGAGTCCCTATATGCAGAGTATTGCGAGGCCTGTGGGGAAAACATTGGTAAATTGAAGTCTGCTTTCTTCATGTAATATTACAGTTAAAAACTGTGGCATGATGACTGAGAAGTAGGTCAACAAACAGTTCTCTTATACTTTCTGCTCATTCAGGAGTGGACCATGCTCAGATGACCTACGAGGGTGTGCACTGGCATGCCACTGACAAGTGCTTCTGCTGTGCTCAGTGCAAGACTTCTCTTCTTGGTTGCCCCTTTCTTCCAAAGGAAGGACGAATATACTGCTCAAAGGCCTGCAGCCTTGGTGAAGATATACATGCATCTGACTCTTCAGATTCTGCCTTCCAGTCCGCCCGGTCGCGGGAGTCCCAGCGCAGTGTGCGAATGGGAAAAAATAGCCGGCCTACAGGGAGGTACAAGCAGACACAGCTCTATTCAGGAACACCAGACTATAGAAGCCCAAGTCTTTGTGAAGAGAGAGCTGAGATTATGTGTTCCCAGTTAGAGCACCTCAATTTTGCAGAGGATAACCTCTGGAGAGACAAAGAGGAGCAAGAACCTGCAGAAGACCCTTTGGAAGAGTGGGCTGAGCATGAGGACTATATGACGCAACTTCTTTTGAAGTTTGGTGACCGCGGAGTCTTCCCGCAGGCAGAGGATGCCCGGCAGGGTGAGCAATGGACGCTGACGGACTCAGACGCCAACAGGGCCAAACAAGATATAAAGATGGGTGTCCATAATCTGGCCAGCAAAAAACATCACACAGATATATACTGGACCCAGTCTCAGGATGGTCTTGGAGACTCTGCCTATGGGAGTCACCCAGGACCTGCCAGTGCGAGGAAGATCCAGGAACTGGAGCTAGACCAAGGAGCAGGGGTTGGCTTTTGGTCAGAGCCCAGGCAGTGGTACGAAGACTCCTTAGAGTGCATTACAGATGAGCTTAGAAAGTCTGAGCAGAATGTAGGCGATTCCATGGACTCACTAGCCCTTTCAAATATCACAGGTAAGAACGTGCTTTCTCTGTACATTTTCTGAAATTCTAGCCAGCCTGCCGACAGTATTTGACCTTTACTGAACTCTTTCCCCAGGTGCCTCAGTAGACAGAGAAAGCAAAGACAGACAGATCGCCTACTCCCACCAACACATCAGTCAACAAGAAGTGGATGAGTGTGATAAAATGAGTAATATGGGCACTTTAAACTCCTCCATGCTACATAGGAGCGCCAGCTCACTTAAAAGCCTAAACTCCTTGCTGGACAATGAGGAGATACTGGGAGAAGGTGAGATGGAACAGAAGGAAGAAGAGCTTTCAGCCTGTCTCTCTGAGGAGACACCTTCTCCTTTACATCTCCCTGTGCTGAGAAGGACCAAGTCTCAGTCTCAGCCTCAATCCCGATCTCAACAGGTTAAGTTCTCAGAAGAGGTTGTGGATAATGTATATTATGGGGAACTAGCAGTACGACCGCCGCCGATGAGTGAAAGGACACGCAGACGGACTTACCACATGGAGGAATCACAGAGGCGCCTGAGCCATCACCGGCACAACCACAGGCGCCGACAAGGTCGGAAAACATGCTCCGAAAATGCTCTCCACCTGTCAGTCAATGAGCAAACAGAAGTGCACTATGAGACTCAAATGACTTCAGATATCTCAGAAACTAAGAAAGGAATTCTCCTGAACTCTCCTCGACATAGGCCTTACCATCAAACCTCATCAGACTATGCGATACAGAGCATGGTCCAAATGGACCACTCCCAATGCCTGTGTGATGATGATGAAGATGACTGGTGTTCCACGTGCTCCTCCTCATCCTCAGAGTCAGAGGAAGAGGGATTCTTTCTAGGCAAACCCATTCCCAAGCCCAGGTCCCAAAGTTTTCATTACTACAGTGAGGATTGCCAGACCCGTGTAACAGCGTTATCGCCTGTTTATGGATCACGGACCAAATCTAAAAAAAGGGGTCATAAGGGTAAAAACTGCATCATTTCGTAGGTGCTGACAGATATGAATATGCTCTTAACACACCATTATGAACTATTAAACATGCTTGACTCTAATGCTCTATACAAAGACATGGCATGAAGACCAAAACATGCATTTTGGTCTCTCCTAAAAATGGTGCCACTAAAAAGACAAATATTTTACCTAATTTTATAACCTCCCATTAAAACTGGGCTGGATTATTTATAGAAATAGTCCATATAGAACATATGAACTGGTGTATAGCAAAAGGATTGTTAGCAGCATAGAGCCTAAATAAAATTATTTAATAGAGTAAACATTAATGTATATTTGTTAAATTAAGATTGGATTGCTGATATTTTTTATATCCCAATGTGGAAAAACATGATTAACATTCATTTCAATTCTGTTAAATGGTTAGTGAGAGTATATTTCCTTCTTGCCATTTTGCTAATCAGGGTTTTGTAAACTGAAAACATTGTACTGTTCATTCATGTAATGTCTTTTTACATCATGGTACCTTGCCATTTAAGTAACTATTTGAACTCTTATGTCTGTCAACATGCTTATCCCTTTAAAAAAACAGGGAAAGGCACTTATTTTTTGTTTTAATGTATACATTTGATTGCTGGTAAACATTCTGTTCATTTTTGATGAAAATGTAATAAAGATTTAATAAATATTCTTTACTGTCAGATTTTATATTCTCACAGGAGTCAGTAGGATCTTGAAGCATTCAGGGGTTGAGTTTCCAATTTCTTTACATAAAAATTTGTGGTGACAGACTGTCTACAAGGTTTGCCTTGTGGATTAAGAAGGAGGACTGAGTGGATTCTCAAGCTGGGTTTGCATGTCACCTTTATTTATTTAGACATAAATTGTAGCACAAACAAAACAACAAGAAAAAAATCAACAAATGTGAAAACATTAGTATTTTAAAGTTATGCACAATATTTTTAGACTTGGTAGTGCTGCAAAAACGGCACCGAGCACCCCAGGATATTTGCTTAAAGAAAATGCTGATTTCAGAAAACCTCAAACTGCCTGCACATGAAACTGTATGAAAGAATATTCAGTCAGTACTATCTTTATTAACAAAATGATCAACAGACCATAACTTCCAACTTGCAACGGACTGAATACCAAAAACACACGCTCTCCATTTCATACTGTCTTAGCACGTTATATCCTTACATCACAAATGTCTAACATTTTGTGATAGACAGGAAAGATAACGGTCCCAAACTGTCGCATTTTGATCTCTGAGAAAGAGTCCCAAACCTCCAGACTGGAGGGTTCATGCTCAGGAACAATGCCTTGAATTCAAGAACTGGGTTCTGGCTGCCGTACGACTTCGTCCAGTTCCGAGATGAAGTGCCGCAGGTCCTCAAGGCACCGCTCACGGATCTCGCTTAGGTTCTCTTTCAGAGGGGTCTGAAGGTGCTTCTCCAGACTAGGTTCCTTGGCAACCAGCATCTTCACCACCATGCCGAAAGTCTCACAGTCCTGCCGATACACCTGCCCAACACAAAGACCAGCAACTGAGTGGAAAAGTTATACATGGACACAAATATTAAAAGTTAATGGATAGTAACTCCAACACTAAAATAATTTACTAAAATAATAAAAAGGCTCAATGCAACTTGCAGATTCCAAGACCACGAGGTAAAAGGTGTTCTAGCAAATCTGACCACAGTGATTGATGGAGAAAAGGGTGAATGTCCTTGCATGCTTTACTCAGAGCCCAGACTTAACCGCTATTAAAAATATTCGCAATGACTGCAGTCCACCAACCGCTACCATCCAATCTGACTGAGATTGAACAGTTCAGTAAAGAAGAGTGGATGAATATTGCACAGTCAAGATGTGCAAAGTTCGTGTAGAAGTACCCCAACAAAATTTAAGCAAAGTACTGACAAAGGAAGTGATTCATTTATGCATCCATTTTTTACGTCACTTGGGTATTTTAAGCTGCATTGAGCAAATCCAGGTGAAGAAAAGTTTTTTGGTTCTGAAAGGGACTCATTTCCACCCCACTGTACATAAATACACTAAATATATATAAATGGAGAGAATCGATTTAATTGATAAGTCCTGAGGAGGCTTTCCAGACCGCCTGGTTACTGTTATGAAGCCATGGTTATTTTTTCTCTTTTTTAATGTGCTGTATTAAGTCTGGTCATTAAACGTTGAAAACGTACAGAAAGTACAAAAAACATACATATTAAAAGTATGTGTATTACACCATAATCTTAAATGGTAAAAAAAAAAAAGTTTTAACAAAGGATTCTGGTACTGGTAACACAGACACAGAGACGCAGAGTTGTGTGCAGTTCTCCAAATGATATAAATTTAATAAACGCACAAAAGAGAAAGGGACAAATCACCTAGACCTAGAATTGTAACCAGTTCAGTTTCAACAATCAGTAACAGTCCAAATAATACTGAAGTACAGTAATGATGTATTTTCCACTCCCGCCAGTCCTCCTTTTTTCCAACACTTTTCATTACAAGGCAGTACTTTAGATGCAGACACTTTTGTTTTGTTGGATCACGGTCTTGCAAACACAGTCCGGCCCAATTTAAATGAATAGAGGAAATCTGTACTTTGCATAAGGTAACCTGAAAGACAAATATGGTGTTGGGGTGTGTGTGTGTGTGTGTGTGTGTGTGTGTGTGTGTGTGTGTGTGTGTGTGTGTGTGTGTGTGTGTGT
>JBBPCW010000127.1:15221432-15233952 GCA_037974425.1 Phenacogrammus interruptus
GTCTCGTCTCGTTCTCGTGAACCCAGTCTCGTGTCTCGTCTCGTCTCGTGGGAAAAGCGTCTCGTCACACCCCTACTGTAAACGTAATGGTTATGGCGTACGGTCCCCAGACGCTGTGTTCCTGGCTGCCCTCTGCTTCACTTGGTGAATGGATTAAATGCAGAGGAAGAATTTCGTGCTGTTCACACTGTGTTCTGTGGAGTGATTACATATCACAGAATGGTCACTTTCACTTTCAAAACCATTCCAACCCATTCTAATCCTTTTACATTTACATTCATGGCATTTATCAGACGCTTTTATTCAAAGAGATTTCCATTTCCTAAATACAGGGGGCAGACTCCCTGGAGCAACTTGGGGTTAAGGGTCTTGCTCAGGAACCCAATGGTGGTGTGCTGAAGGAAGAATTCAAACCCATGTCCTCTTCATCCAGAGGCAAGTCTCCTACCCACTAGGCCACCACCACCACCCACATTATTAGGTGGTTCTGCCCAGTGCTTCTCTGTGGTTTATGTCCTAAACCACCTGTATGTACAATCTTAATGTTGGGCTGAATGTGATGTGAGCAGGTCGAGAGAAGTTTTGGCCATTTATTTTTACAGAAATAATGTTGGCTGTTTAGGTGACTATTAGGGCTGCACAATATGTATAAAATATTAGTGTAGTGATTTTTTAAAATACTGTTACATATTGCAATGCCTTTCAATATATTAAAGGGGACCTATTATGCAAAACTCACTTAAAACAAAAACAAGTTAAACACTAAAATAGTAGGACAAGACACAGAGCAGGCACGCTGCAGGCTTCTTCTTCTTCTTTTTAAGGAGGTTGACAACTTTTCAGTGTATTACTGCCACCGCTGGGCTGGTGGCGGTAATAGAGTTCGGTTCTTAAAAAAAGAGGCGAGGATTTTTGCAGTTTCCGCATTATTGTGGAGATTTCCTCGTAAAACGGATTTTTTTTTTTTATCCGCATGTCACTGAATCCGCGACTCTTGATCGACGTAAAACTGAGGATTACTGTATTTGCATCTCCCTCATCTGCTGACTTGTCACAGACGGTAGATACAGATCCTCCATGACCCTGAAGATAGTTCCTTATTCAAATTTTCCATTCCACCTTAAATACTTAAGGAGGGCCTGTTTAGGGTGGAACGAAACCGATTGTTGGGACATGGCCAATGAAAATGAAATAAAACCCTTCAGTTTTCTTTGTCTGGGAGAAAGTTTGGGGATGTGTGCTGTTCTTTGCAGTCAACAACACACGACTTGCCTCTGCATGTAGACTCAGTGCTCGGCTTATCCATGCTTGTAAAATTAGCAGACAAAATGGTGGATCTTCAACTAATCAAGTGTTGGGGCGCAGCAACAAAAACAATTCATTTTTAATTTTTTAATTTGGGAGCTGCAAAGACCCAAGATGGCCGCTGAAATGGGTGACAAGCATCAGGCTAGTGGGTGGCGTCTCGACAGATTAGGGGTGGTTCTATGCAAATTGGCCAAGTGGGACATCACACAAGGCCTTCCGTCCAAACGGGGCGTTTTGAAAAGGACCAAAGCTGTGAAGAATAAAGCTGGTGATGTTTTTATGTGAGAGTGATTTTGTGAAAATAACTTGATGAACATGTTTTGTAGCCCATAGACCTCTTGTAACTAACGTGAGGTTTACATAATAGGACCCCTTTAAAGGGCTCATATCATCTCCTCATTTACCCTACTGCTCTTTAGCCCTGCCCATTCATCCAGGTGTGTTTGACCCCTGGGCTGCCTTTTGAGTGAGCGATATACAGGACACTTACAGTAGTCATGCATGAACACATCACAAATTCTTTCTCTGCATTTAAGCCATTCGCTAAGTGAAGCAGAGGACTTCCACCAACGAGTCTGTGGAGCAGTGTATGCTCAAGGGTACCTCAGTGGTGCCACCAGTAGTCTTGGGATTGGAACCCACAATCATCTCATTGCTGGGGCAAAACTTTAAACACTAGGCCACTAGCTACTATAAAGTCATTAGATTTGCAATAGACTTGCATGCGTTTTTTATTAAACCGCAGGCACTAATCAAGTAACTGTTTCAATATTTTCAGTGTGAAGTCAGACAGGCCACACTGTGGTATAGATATAATGATCAGTGTCAGTCAGCTACCACTGTTTCTTCAAAAACACTCAGCATATGATTATTATTATATGCTAATTATACCAGTGATCATGCAGTACAGACCTAGCTTCATCTAGCTAGGGAAAAAGTAAACACAGATTTGAAATCAGCATGAAAAACACTATAAAACCCACATAAACATATCTGAAGATTTTGACCTGTTGTCCTGTGTAATTTGACTTTTGTGGGATTACATGAATGCATCAGTTTATTCACACACCCATTAACATTCACATGCAGCTGAGATTGGTCACCCTGTCAAAAACACGAATGCAGTGCAGCCTTGGTGATTTTTGAGGTCTATTTTGTTAGCAATGGTAGCTTTGCAGAGAAAAAGCAAGATCTGGACATCTTTGTGCTGATTGGCTGCTTGAGGTGTGCATGTAAAATGAGCAGTTGAGCAATGAACTGTTCTTTTAAAATCCAGTGTACAATCAATAACCCAAAGGATAACACAAGCAAAACAAGCTACTTCGTAAAATGTTCTTGAAAGGAACTATAACGCCTACCATTGCTTTCACAAGACACTGGATGTGTTCAGAACAATCACATTTCTTTTGTTCCTGCCATAATAGGCTCCCATCCAGATTTACCCAAAAAGTTCTCTAGGTTGACCACAGAGGGTTTTGTTGCAAGATCAAGTCTGGCTTGGTCAGACCACATTTAAAAAAAAAACAAGAGACCTTTATTAAAATCTGTAAAATCATACAAATATGAATATTTTATGCACTTCATGTACACTTCAAGAACCAGGATAACTTTATCAAATTAAAAGGATATGAATAGAATAGGAAATGTAAATCAAATGGGTGATGTACTCTACTTCATAGCAAAATGCTAAGAGTTACTTACAGTTCGAAGTTATCAGATCACACACTACTGCTGTTCTTCATTACAGGAAGATGGTCACTTAAGCTACGCTTGTCCAAAGAATTTGCTTGGAGAAAGAGAGCCTCCACCAAAGAAAGAAAAGAAAAAGAAGAAAAAGATAAAGCACCTTGAAGAAGTGTAAGCAGCCTTCAGTTCATTCGTAATTCAAATTTTAAGATTTGCATGTGTTTACTTTCTCTTTGCATGCATAAAATGTATTTTGGACGTCTTTATTTTCCCCATCAGTGAGCCGGAAGAAAGTGAAGATGAGGGAGAAGACCCTGCTCTTGACAGCTTAAGTCAGGCAATCGCTTTCCAGGTCAGTGAAGGAAAAGTGTTGGGTGTTCCTCTAATATTTTTGAAGTTAAACGGTTTTGGCTGGGTTTGGCCTGTTGTAAGTGGTTAAAATGTGATTATTTTCTCTTAAGAGTCTATGTAGAATGTAATTTATGTAATTTTATATTTGTATATTATATTTATATAATTAAATATGTTTTATTCCTCTCTCTG
Organism: Phenacogrammus interruptus; assembly: GCA_037974425.1. Lineage (NCBI taxonomy): Eukaryota > Metazoa > Chordata > Actinopteri > Characiformes > Alestidae > Phenacogrammus > Phenacogrammus interruptus. Next base: position 15,224,970 of record JBBPCW010000127.1, read on the forward strand.
TGCACATGCTTGTATACACAATGCACTCTGACTATGATTGGCTTACGCTGACACACGTTCCTTAGTTTAACCAATTATTATAGTCCCTTTATAAAAAGGGCGCTAACGTTGGCGTGGGGGGAATCTAAACACAAGACGAGAGTCACGCCGCAAAGGAGACAGACACACATCACATGGGTAGAGATCCTTCACTCTAGACACACAAACAGCACAGTGTCCTGCAAGTCAGTGTTAAAGTACAGTAGCAGTACCGGCATTCTGCATGGCATCAGAAACGGCATCCGCTAGCTAACATGGCTAACACTAGCACTGCAAGGAGTCATCCTGCCGCGGCTTCAACTGTTCCCACTCTCAGTGGCACACTTAAATTTACCAGAAAATTCAAAGTATCAACCTTTGTTTAGTTTTGTTTGTCATGCTGACTGTTAATTTACAGTTTTATTAAAAGTTGCTAAATGTTGGACACCTGTGTTCCTCTGCTTCGCCTGTGTGATGTCATCAAACGACTAGTCAACTCGGCTTTGATTTTGCTGACGGATTTGTCGACTTGAAAAAAATCTGGAAAAGCTGTTAAAGCCCTAGCAGGCAGAAGAATTATGTTTGGATAAAGAATAGGATTGTTTTTACATTTCTGAAAAAGCTAAATCTGAAAAAAGGGTTTTGCTGTTGAATCACACTGCATTGCAAATTAGCATTGCAGTTTGTATAATATTGTTATATTGTATAGTTTTTATTTCTGTAGGTTATGCTGAATTGTACTTGTACTGTCCACATTGTTGTTACAAAAATGCAAATTTCCCACCTGGGGTATTATTAAAGCATTCTATTAGTCAAAGACTAGGATTAAGCCATATCAAGGAAACACTTTGTTTTGTGTGGATGGTTGGTTACTGTCGGGTTGTCCCCAAACCTGTTTTACAGCAAACCTTTATTTATTTGAACTCTTACAGCAAGCTCGAATCGAAGAGGAACAGAGGCGAAGGAAAGAGGTCGTGGAAGAGTTGGGCCAAGCTTCCACATCAGAGGATTTGTGTAAACCCAGGATCAAAAAGAGCACATATTTCAGCGATGAGGAGGAGCTCAGTGACTGAAATATTTTGATGTTCTTAAGAAGCATCTGATTTTCAAGCACCAGTGATTTCACACATCAGACAAAAACTGTGAGGGGCTTCCTCAAAGACTCATCAAGAAGATGAAAGTGCAATCTAGCTGTAAAAAAAAAAAAAAAGCTGTAGTCACTGATGCTGTTTTCAAAACACCTTGGCTTAATTTGAGAAGTCACCATGCAGGTTATAAGAAATGTGTTGTTTTCTTTTTTTTTTTTTTGGTCATTTTTATATTTTGGAAAAATAGCACAAATGACTTCTGATTCCATATCAGTTAATAAAACTATTCTTGAAGGATATCTTAATCTTCTGTCCTTCTTGCTTTCTACAAGTTCTGCTATTCTAATCCTCACTGCACTTTTTTGCACTGCACATTCTAAATACCTCACTGCATAAATTTATAAATAGTAAACTATTTTAAAATGTTATCTTATTTTTTCATTATGGGTAATAAGGCTACATTGTTATCTGTATCTGACAATAAAACGGGGAAACTTCAAAATATATTGCCACTGGCAAAACACCTTTGAGGATGTTCTGCAGTGTCTGTCACAGAATCACCAACCATGCAGAGCTGCCAGCAGCCTACATATACTTGGAGGAGATCACAATGATCATGCAGTGCTGCAAAAGAAAAGTATATGTAGATGGAAGTTGTATGTGTTGAATATTCCCTATAGAGGACAGTACATAGTGCATGAGAATTATGGCTTACACACATTTGTCCTAGTTACGAGAGCAATTTTGAGTACTTTTATACTCAAATATATTTCTGAGAAATATACCTTTTTTCTCAGAAATATACTTGAGTATATATTATGGATTTTTCATATTTTAAAGAAACTAACAGTGTACAATGTAGTATGTACACATCGTCAAAGCTCCGAAACATCTGTTCCCTTTCCAGTCCACATGGTCCATGCACTGAAACTAAGAGTCTTAACACCCACCAGATTAACATTTAACGACCCATTAAAAGTTGAGCTGTAAGAAATATTTCAGCCCAAACTATTTTTGAAAAAAAAAAGCCCAAATACAGGCAGACCAATCAGAGCAGAGCTTATTTACATGTTGCAGCACAGGGACAAAAACAGACAGTTTAATTCTACAGGAAAAAGAGGGTTATAAATTAGACATAAAACAGTTTTGTTAAATATCAGTGCTGTGTAAAAACATCTAAACTAAAATAAGAAACATAAGGTCACATAAGGTTCTTGCGTTGCTGACATCTCTCACTTTCGACCCTCAACATTTTTACCCTCACGGGGTCTCAAAAGAAGACAGAGAATACTAACAGAAGCTGTATTTCTCTGCAGATTTATAAACAACTCAGTATATGGTCAGTTTGGGACATTTTACCTATTTAAGCCATCACTTAAAATAAGCAACAAACCGTATCCACGAGAGTAGGTTAAACCGTTTACCGCAATCGTTGCGGTTGCGTCCCAAAACACACACTACCGCACTACGAAGTGTTTTTAAAAACAGCACTCCTCCATAAGCGCTGCCATCAGTAGGTCACTAGGTGTAGTATAGGCGTGTGTAGTTTGGAACATGACCGCAGTGTTTTGGGTTCCTAACGCTCTCCTGAACCCGGCGACCCGCTGCTTGGAGAGTTTTCCGCTGATTGGCTGTGGTCGGTCACGTGACGATCGTCCTCCCAACTGGACTTTTCTTCCACAGCGAGCTGTGGGGGCTCACCGAAAAAAACACACACATTCACATATATACACTAAACCCAAACACACAGACCCACTGCGCCGCCACACACCACCGAACCGACGGAGGTTTGTCGAGCATGGGAGACAAGAGGAGCCCGACGAGGTAAGGAAGAGATAAATAAATAAATAGTGCAGCACGACCGTGGCCGAGTCTTCTCCTTTCTGCAAAAGGACTTGAGCTGGGGAACCGCGGACATGGCGGCTCTCCTCACAGTCAGGAGAACGAGACCTAGGTGAAAAAACCCTCCTTTTTCAGTCAGACACGTGGTGTGTGTGTGTGTGTGTGTGTGTGTGTGTGTGTGTGTGTGTGTGTGTGTGTTTTTTGGCAGGCCGAAGCGACAGCCCAAGCCATCTCCGGACGAGGCTCTCTGGGACTGCAGCGTGTGCACTTTCAGGAACAGCGCCGAGGCGTTTAAGTGCATGATGTGTGATGTCCGCAAGGGCACGTCCACACGGTGAGTCCTTCTCAGTTATTTTAACTTAATTCACTACCAAACCTACGAGATACCAGACTGGTCTGGGGCTCGGTGAGATGTTAGTGTCTGAAACGCGACTCTGGAGCCGAATCAGATCTATCAGTCCTTTGAAGGAGGTCCTCTCTCTCAGGAAAGTAATGCAGGGCCGCTGTCCTGTGGCAGGATGTAGTCATATTTTCTTCATTTTCCCGAGGCAACACTGAAATAAACAAATCTGTTTTGAACCAGCTCTGTAGGATTGTTTGGAAATGAGCTGTTTACGAGGTTTGTTTCTTCAATAAAGTGTCTAGAGGCCACTGGTCTAACCGTAGTTTTATAAAGGCCTAATGTGTTTTTAGCTCGGTTTAATCAATGGCCCTTTATTTATCCCGTGTCTTGCAGTTATGGAAGCTGGGGCTGATTCGCTGTTAGTAATATTTTCCCTGACTTAAGAGCTTCAGAGACAGAAAATGCCAAGCTCGTTCCCCAAAGTCGTAATTGTGTTTTGAGGTAAATGGGTTTAGCTGATCCTGGGTTTATATTTGGTTTATACTTTGAAATCTGTTAAGCTGCTGGCATTTGCATAGCAGATGAGTAGGTCTGCCCTTTACATTTTCTTTGGCTCAGCGTGTGCAGCGTCTGCTGGTACAGCAGAGAGAGAGAGAGAGTGGCTGTAATTTGGGTAAGCTCCGGTGGCAGCTGGCACCCAGACATCTATAGCTCATTAGCATTCAACGGCTTAATCAGGCGTGGTGTCGTCAGAGGCAGAAGCACCTAATCAGGATGTTTGACCACTGATTCGCACACAGGCGTGGACATTTGGCCCCTCTCAGTCTCCCCCCCGGCTTCGCCTCTGTAATGGTGCCCCTGAGAAGGCCGTTGTTGATGGGCTTTAATGATGATGTGCCCTTCATCCTGTGACACATACAGTCCATTAATTTACGAGTTGCTGTGCCACAGAGAATGAATTCTGCACACAGCGTCCCCAGGATTTTCTTGTAATCACGACCTAATTTGCAGCCAGACATGTTTCACTTTCTCTATAAGATCATGTAATCAGCAAATCCCTTTTTGTGTGTTTTCTATTTGTTGGTGTTAATAGCTGTTTTCATCTCTCTTTGCTGCCCATGTTCTTCTGCAGAAACGACTATGGGCGCTTTTGGTCTCAGTTGCGTGCGGCGTTTAGCAAACGAAGATGAATGTTTTATGAAGCAGATGTTTAACTGAGCCTGGCTGGCAGGTGTTGAAAAATAATGCGATATTTGAAAGTACGTTTTGTGTACTGCTCACTGGCCATGTCAGTCAAGATGTGCCTAAGAGGGGGCAGGACAGTCTGCAGGTGCAGGAAAAAGAGTGAACGCTGATGATTGAACCCATTTATGCACAGCTCACAATCATCAGGTCAGCATGAAATGTTCAGAAGCTTTTGCTCATCGAGTGGCTTTTCAACACAGGCTTTATTTGCCCTCATTCTAAGCGCAATGTGTTTACCTAGTGTTGACAGACTGACAGGTCACTGATGAAGCACTGGTGCCTCGTGCTGAGTGTTTGAGGCCAGTCCAGCCAGTGCCATTCAGCATTCCTGCTATTCTGAGTGCTCTGGCACTTTCTGCCCCCCAGCAAAAAAACACTGCTGCTGAGCACATGATGCCAATCTGCTGCCACCAGTGTGGAAAAAATCTCATGTATTTTAAACCAGGCTTGGGTCTTCATGCTAATGCATTTTTTGATGACGGGATGAATAGTCAGGGGTACCTAGCCAGGATGTAGTTGAAGCTGTCACTGAACACTGTTGCTGCATTTAAATGGAACTAAATGGGAAAAACATCAGAATCTCTGGAGTGGAAATTTCTAACATGAAATCAAATAAAGCACAGACTTTGTGACTAGTAGCTTGCAAGAACTATCTACATGTTTTTTAAATCTGTGTAAGACATTGAAATGCAGTAGCTCACATCACTTTTAAAACACTAACTGAACCTGAACCCCTTTTAAACACCCCACAGCTCACTTCATGGATTACATGGATCGCGAATTACATGAATGCTACATGGATTAGTTTCTCCTTATTCTGTTTTGAGTAGTCAAAGGCAGCAGGTTTCACTGAAAGTGTTTAAGGCAGCCAGTTAGCATGATGCAACCTATCTTACGCTGGTATAGATGGCTTTGTTGATATTTTTGTTTTGTCGTTATCGCTCACTTGAGGCTCTAGCTGTAAAGATCTTCTTGGTGTTATAGATCTTTCTGGCAGGACTGTTACCAGTAATGAACACTTGTGACTGTTAAGATTGTTTTTTGGGTACAGGTGAGTTCTAGAATGTTTTTCATCCATTTACATTGCAAGGTCAGACCTAACTGCGGTATAATGATCCTTATCATGACAGATTACATCATATGTCAGTGTGTGATAATGTTCCTAAAACACTGAACTTCATGTTTCATTACAAAGTGCACTGGCTCTTTTCTGTCAATTCTCAGATGTCAGAAAATAGCAGTGTCCATCTGACAATCAAGAGATTGCTATGTGCATGTTCCAGAATAACTTAAAACATGTATAAAATCTCAACTCAGAATCTAAGCCTGCTATAACTAACTTTACCCTGTAAAATAATCATTATTTATAATCCATTTAACATCTCGTGCTTGAAATCATTTATTATTCATAAGCTTTTTTAACTAGTATAGCATTTCAAGTAAATCAGCAGTGTGTCCTTAATGTCTTCATGCCTTTAGCACTGAAGCTAGTTAATTGCCTTTTGTTTTACTTGCTAATTGTGTGCTAATGAACTTATCTCTCAAGTCTGTTAATCACTTACGCCATTGTCCCCAAGGAAAGATTGTGAAAAATGAGAGATTTCTTTTGGAGGGGGCTTTAAACTAGAGATGTAAATACAATGTGACGCATTGTATCGAACTGTATTGCAGCGTAGAATATTGTCATTATTGCATCTTAATTTGTGGCTGCTGTGTTAGTTTGGGAGAATAATTTTGGGTGTCTGTGAATAGTCCATGCCAGTGCTAAAATTAACAGAGAGAGATAATGGCATGAGTAGTATCACTTTCTCTGTTATAGAAGCACAGATTTTTAAGGCTGAAAAATGAAAAAAGGCTTTAAAAATGCTACAGGGACTAAATAGTCAAATTGCTGTGTATTGTCATGATTGACATTTTTCCCACATTCCCCACTTGCTTCCTGGCTGTAATCATCTTATTTTAATAATTTGTGGACAAATTGTTGATAAGATTTATAATTAGCCATAGTTATCTCTGCTGGATGGGGGCATGGATATATTGCCTTGATGATTAAAGAGTAAAGAGAGGCCTCATCAGGTGCCAGACTCTGTGGTGATTGTTTTGAAGATGATTGAACTGGCATGCACTTGATAACGTGTGCTAATTTAATAAGGAGCAATATGATGTAAGCCCCAATTAAGCCTTTCTTACAGTGTGGGTGTGAAACGATAAAGTCCTCTTCTCCGCTCAGCCGAACGCAGCAGTGTGAGAAAGGTCTCCCCAAACAGCTCTGTTCAGGGAACCAGAAGACCGCACATTAACTGCCTTATCCAGCAAAATAATCTACCCTGAAAAAAAGACATAATACCGCAGGCATGATGCAGCTAGCCAAGGCATGACTAGTTCTGCATCTGAGTTTATGACACATGCTGACCTAATTTTGAGGAGGAGAGGGGTAAATGGGGGGGGCTGTAAACGAGAGAGCTGACAAGGAAATGCAGCGGAGACTGCAGGATGAAAAGAGGAGGAGGAGGATGAGAAGGGAGAGGCCAGGAGACAAGAAAAGGCTAGCAGAGGGGAAAGAAAAGGATTTCAGGGGAGGGAAAGCGTGGAGCGGCAGGAGGTGCAGGGCCATCTGTCAGACAGGGGCTTTGGCACTGGAGTGGAGGGGAGAGCAGCACGCCGATGGCATGCTTGTACGGTGAAACACATTAATCATACTCTCAGCCTCCTGACTACACATCGCCTCACAGTACAATCATCAAACCATTAGACTAACCTGATGTGATCATTGTTTAGTAGGGATAATCAGGGATTTATTTATGGTACAATAATATAAATTAGGACTGCTTGATTGTTCATGACAATATTGGCTTTGGCTGGCAATTTGCATGTAAGCCCACCAATCAACCAATCAATCATGTTTTGGTTTTTTTACTATATATATTTACTATGTTTATTTATTATACTAAAAATGTAGGCCAGGCTACCAGTTTATCTCTGTAGCAGCCAATTGCTGTTATCCATTTGGTGTCAGCAGAAAGAAGAGTGTGGAGAATTCGTCTGTCCTCTGTTAGAGAGAGCCTGAGATGAATCCGTTAATAGACTGAAGAATAAGTCAGTGGTGAAGTAATTATTGCCTTCTTAATTTACATGCCTTGTTTTTCAAGATCTTGTTGCATTTCGTTATGCAAAGTGAGATGAATGTGTACGTTGGTGTAAGTGGATGCGAGAGCAGCTGTGATGTGGTGTCCTTTGTGGTTTCTCGGGTGAGAGCTGAGCTTGACATCAAAGCACAGATTTAATCACAGCAGTGCTTTCCGTACACTTGTTGCGAAAGACCATTGTTGCCATGTCCGTTTAAATGGTTTATAAAATAGACCTGGAATTGGAAAGCTGATCTGAGACCAATTCAAAACAGCACACTTCCTGGAATATGAACACGGTGTGTGGTCCACATTCTTCCAGACTGACTTTAATCCCAGAGATGGTGGAGCTCATGAAAACTCCATGGGTTTTCTGTTTGTGCAACAAATGTGTTGTGGAAATAACTTTAAGGTCACTTGTTAAAACCATGTTTTGGTAGCAGTAGTGCTTTGTTTTCACAAAATGGACTCGGCAACCGCAAAACCAGAAGTTGTACCATTAATATTGGATTTCTGCACAATTACCAGTGCCAGTGTTTTCCTGCACGTCTCTACAGTAAGAGAGATAAACGGAGAGCCGTCTCTCGGTACTGAAAGCTTTCTCACATTACTTTGTGTGCATGTTGGATTGGATTTCTCTATGGGTTTTGCACAAAGTTGAGCAGAAACTGAGCTTGGTGTATTACCCAGACATTCTTTTTCAGACTACACTTAGATCAGCCTCATTTGCATTTCTGGTTTTCTCACTAGGTCTCTCATCTCGCTTTTTTTAACTGCAGGAAGCCTCGTCCTGTCTCCCAGCTGGTAGCACAGCAAGTAACACAGCAGTTTGCTTCGCCCACTCATCCCAAGAAAGAGAAGAAGGAGAAGACAGATAAGGAAAAAAGTGAAAAGGAACCCACACTGAAAAGGAATAGCCACAAGAAAATGAGGTCTGTGCTTTCTTTCCATGTTTTTTTTGTTTTAAATGCTAGTTGAGCACTTGGGTTGACTCCCAAGTTTGGATATTACAGCATGGTACAACAGGAAAAGAACAACAAACACCCTGAATAGGTTTCTTTCAATTCCTCTGTATGTCTAGTATTTGCGGAGAAATTGGCAATAAATCTGACTTTGACTTAGAATTGATTTTAATACACAGGTCATATTTTATGTAAAGCAAAAAAAACAAGGCAGTAGGTCACAATCGCAGGGTTGCCAACTCTCACACATAGAGAGTAGGGATGCACTGATCGATCGGCCACCGATCGGAAACGGACGATTTTTGGCCTGATCGGTGATCGGCCGATCACTCTCACGTATTGCCGATTTCAAACCGATCT
>JBBPCW010000127.1:15314604-15331139 GCA_037974425.1 Phenacogrammus interruptus
GTGTGTGTGTGTGTGTGTGTGTGTGTGTGTGTGTGTGTGTGTGTGTGTGTGTGTGTGTGTGTGTGTGTGGCTGCACTTAAAAAACAGTGCTGCATATAAGCAGAAGTGACATGAAGATGATTATAGTGCTCATACACTCTAATGTATAAACTACTTTGAGCATATGCAGCCAAAATAATACATTCTTGTTCACTACATTCACACAAAGTCAACACAACTGAACAAGAGCCAACGATTAAATTGAGGACTTTTTTCTTTCCGTGTAACTTGCTCCATTTTACTGTAATTACTTACTATAATTATACAATTTTCAAACAATCCTTTCAAATCATAAAACTGCAATTCATCAGGCGTTTTACACCGCTAAAGCATAATTCAAAGCTAGCAATAGCATAAGAGTGTTAACTTGTTCAGGAAGACTAAAAAATGAATGTTTAAATAGGTTACAAAAACAAAAAGCATTTAGTAAGGCAAATTAAAAAGGTCCATCAATCAATAAATACACACCTCCATACAAAGAACAGTGAGGGTTTGTGTTGGTTTTGTTTCTACAGTCCATCTGACCCAGGCAGGTACAGCAGGGTCTCTCTAAAAGTCCAGGTACATACAGGCTAGCACCAGCAGCAGCAGGGAGACAGCACTGAGAGACTGAGGCCCCAGGGCAGCTTGACCTGTGGGGTAGCACATGGCAAACAGTACAACAGGGCATTACACTGCAGGTTAAAGGAGTATTTTGCTCAAAAATCAAATTTACTCAACAAAAGAAGCGCATCTCCTATTAGCATTATGCTAGCCTCATTCTCATGGACAAAAATGGACAAAATTCAAGGTTCAATACAAACCTTTGTGCATTTATAGTGCCATGAGTCCCTTGTAAGTGGACAATTGAGGCAATTGGGTGATAATTTAGGCAGACACTAATTGGTGAGGCTTAAGCTTCAATTATGTCTTAGCTGTGTGAGCACTGCAGCTCCACTACCACAATAAAGAAGAAAACTTCATCCACTTCATCCAACAAACAAGTCTTGACTGACTGATCACATCTGGGTTTCTTAGGAGCAGCAGCCTGTAAGGTTCAGCTGAATTCTGTTGCAAATACAACTTGTGACTGCGGCATTAAAAGCAATGAAAGGTCTAAGCAAAGGAAGAAAAAAAACAGCAGTCGAAAGATCGCAAAATCTAGAGGAAAATAAAAGCTTTGTCTCACCTTGCACTCGTATCTGTGATATAGGGCCATCTCCTCCCTCACAGCGAGCCCTTATCTCGATCACATAATCTCCTGTCTCAGGCATTGGGAAGTCTATGTAGTGCCTGCCGGTGGTGTAGAGTTTCCCATAGCGCTCCCCTTCCTTCCTAAACAAGATCTTCACACAAGACAGCTTGATTACTAAGCTGTGAAACCATACATAAATACTATAAATCTGCTTTAACGTGTAAATGCTGAAGACCAAACTGGAAAAGACACAGCACTGATAACGCACTACGTTAAGGTCCTATGATATAACAGCAGGGGTACCCAAAGGTTTTGTCTAAGGGGGAGAAACGTGTGTGGTCCAAAACGTCTATAACAGTTTATAACAAGAGTATAAATTAAAAAGCCTACAGAAGCCCTAAAGATAGTAAGGAGACAGAAGTGTCTGACATGACTTCTGCTTTCCTAGATAGAAGACACTCCAATGTCTTTCAATATTACTTTGACTTTCAGTAGTAGAAACAATACAATAACTTGTATTTTGCAATATCCCTTTGTAGCATGGTTCGAATTATGGAGGTATTGGTGGTACTGTACCTCCTGATCAAGACCCAGACCCCCCCTGTATTGTATTCGTATTGACGTGGTACCGGACCATAAGGGTCATAGAAGTGTTAAGTGAAGTTAGTAAATTAAATATATTCACACTCTGCTTTGCAATATCCCGATATTTCAAGAGAACAGGCAGATCAGTGAAGCTGTGGCTGTCTGGGTAGCTGCAGAGTAAAGCCTACAAGACAATCACCTTAATTTATAGGAAATTATGATGTTGAAAATTTGACTTCATTTTAAATGCCTGTTCTTTATTTTTAGAATTCGTATATTTCGTATAATATTATAATTAATGTATATTTTCATTTCAGAACCACTTTTCCCTTCAGTCATGGGCTCACAGCTCTGTGCTGATGTCTTTCTCTTAGTTCTGCTATCCTTTCAAAGAGAGAGACACTAACCTTAAAATCAAACATTTTTTGTGATTTTCATGGTTCATTGTGATTTTCTTTTAGCCAGTGAACTATGACCCTCTGAAAAGTGTTAGGAATTCCAGTGACTGTTATAGAATTCTGTTCTGGTCAAATGATTAAACTGAAAAAGTAGCTGCTAAATGTATTCCAGTGACCAGCGTAATACATAAATGTGTCTCTTTCTCACAAATCACTTTGTCCTCAGAGAGTTGCTGTTGCTGATTTGCTATTACTGAGGGAAAGTGAGTGTTCTTTTTCAGCTGCTTGAAGGTGACATTGAGCCTCCACAGAAAGCTAAGTCAGACTTGTGTAAGCTGCTTGTGTATTTAGGGGTGAATGATATGACAATATGAGATTGTGAAGATGATTTATGTACTGATGATCTGCCAAAGCAGAAAGATCGTAGTATCGTCTATATAAACAATCTATCTATCGATTTCGGGTCTATGGTGTTGCTCATATGTTTTCCATAACCAAATCACACTATTTGCTAGTCCGCTTAACGCCCGCCAGCGTTCAGAGCTCAAACAAACTACAGTGTACTGAGGTTAAAATGAAGCCTGAAACGGAGCTAAAAGCTAGAAATGAGGCAAAAATGAAGCTGAAACAGAACTACAGGCTAGAAATGAGGATAAAATGAAGCTGAAACATTGCTAAAGGCTACAAAACAGGCTAAAATTAGGGTAAAACTGGACTAAACTGAGGATAAACTGGAAGTAAAGGCTAAAACAAGGCTACAATGAAGCTAGTGGCTAAAATAAGGCTAAAACAGGGCATAGTTTGGTTGTACTGTTCAGTAACTTGCAGAACAGTAAAAAAAAAATCTATAGTTACAAATCAAGAGAAATACTGTGATAAAATTGAAATTGTGATTTTACTATTTAAAAAAAATCATGATATGATATCTTGACCCACCCCTACTTTGATGTATAAAACATTCACAGAATTTTAGTTCATTCAGAAATTCATATTCATTTGGGTGTCCTCACACAAGTCAGACACTAAAGGTGAACTGCTGCCCTCATCAGGTGAAGTCATTAGGTGTCTCTGGGTTGAACACTGCTTTGAAAATATAATCGAAATACTAACAATAGAAATTTACTGCCCAATCTAAATTAGAATTTGAAAATAAACAATAATTGTGCAGTAAGCGTGTTGTCAATTACTCTAAAATCATGAAAGCATTAGGAACAATTTCTGTGGATATTATTAGTGTTGCTACCCTGAGCTCTCGTATTTATTTTCACAAACAACAAAAGTCTGATTCTAATATATCTGGATAGCTGACAAACAAAACACCCACCTTGTAACCTTCTACATACGACTCATTCCAGTAGTTGTAGATGTGATCCCAGTAGATATAGAGCCACTTGCGCGTGAAGCTGACATACTTGTACACTCTCAGGCGGCGACTTGGAGCTGCAAAATTGAGTTTGAAAAAGCACACACATTTATGTAAAATTTACTCAAACAACATAATACACAGCACAGTCTGACTACGATTAAGGCCTCGTCCACACGTGCGCCTGAATCAGGCTTTTTTCAGGCGTTCATGGAGTGAGGTTAGCGCATACTAAGCACCAACCGTTTTTCTGCTCATTGGAGCAAATCAAAACATCTACAAGGGCATGTCAATTTCTTGTTGAAATCCTGAAAAACGCAAAGAAAACCTGCTACTGTGTTTACATGGCATTCGGTTGACGTTATAGAGGACCAAAAATGTCCCAAGATTCTATAAAAGTGTTTTCGGTAACATTATTTTCTGTAACAGTTTGATCCTCACTAGAGTCTCAGGTATCCAACCTATGCCAGGCTCACCCTGGGCGGGGCATGTTTTTTATTATTATTTTTGTTGTTGTTGTTGTTGTTGTTGAGAATAAATATGAATATTATGTTCTCCAGCGAAATTGTGGCTTGTGTTTTTTGATTTGTTCTTCTTAAAGTCCTGTATTTTTATTACTGTAAATTAAATTAAATGAAATATAGTATTTACCCTGCTTATTCCAAAGAAAACACCTGCGCATGAATTACAGTACAGTCTATACAAGGGTTATATCAGTATTTACATTCTAGCACTGTGGGAGACAGCAGTTCAGTGTAAACTGAATACACTGAATAATTACTGCCTCCACGGGTAAATACACAAAACTACACATTCGGCTGCAGTCTGGTGTTGAACAGCGTCAAATGAACACCAGTGTAACGCCTTACTGAAGTCAATCAGGCGCAGCTACAAAATGCAACAAAAAGATGTATGGCGCTTGGAGCGCATTCATTTGTCCAAGATTCAAACGTCTGTGTGGGCGAGGCCTAAGCTGACAAGATAGAAGTTGTTAGTGATGCTGCAAAAACAAGTGAGTGTCACTAAACATACATCTATGTTACAATAAGTACACTGCCTTCTAGTATCCTGTTAAGAATATTTTTCATATATTTAATTGATGTAGATTTTGGAATAGCATCCTATTACACCCTATTCTGTATAAATAGAGTATCATGTTGTCTTACGTGGTCTCCTGGTAAACATCTCGCAGTGCTCGCTAGGTGGTCCAAGTCCAGCTCCATTGTAGGCCCGTACCTCTATAAAGTAGTGTGAGTCTGGCCGCATGTTCTCCAGACGGGTCTGGTTAACTGAACTGTGCACTAGAACACGAGAGGCAGCCGCCTCATTGTCATCATACTTTCTCCAGTAGCGAATCTGGACAAGCCGGAGATTTATTTGTGCTATTAATTTATTTGCACCAAATCTTAAATGTACAGCAAGTTATGGAATTTGAAGGATGACAATTTAAAACAACTGTTAAGTTACTGCTAGGTCTACTCACTAGTAGAATTACTATAGAGATTACTGGATCTGCTAGACAAGACTACAGTGTCTGACAAATGTCTTGTCACTTAACCAAGTTGTAGGAACAACAAAAATAATAACTGACTTCTAGTTAATCTGTTAGAATCAGAAATGGCTTATGAGAAAGGCAAAGCCCTTTAGATTATGATTTTTATACAAAAATAAAGTTTGGCATTATTCACTGAGTTGTATTTAATTAGGCCAGAAAGATTTTGCCTCAACAAAAGTCTTGTCATATACAAAAATAATGTAGAAATTATACATTATACAATTATACCTACTACTTTATTTAGAATACACAAACATGCTAAAATAACATTAGAACCTAAAGTCATGGTACCATGGAAAAAAATAATAACGTGTATGACTTCAGTGAGCTTGGAGGACCACATCCACACGTCTGGCAATGACTGGGACTTTAATACACCTTCCAGTGATACTTGGACACGTCATCAGTGATAAACCTGGGGTCGTAGGGAGTTTCGGGTCTTTAATCATCATACACCCTTGCCCAGGCGACCCAGCTGGGGCTGATTAGTCCCTGGCCTGTGTACAAGTAGTGCTCCACGGATCCCCCCTACAGATCCCCCCACAGTGACCGTAAAGCCTTTTCTATGGCCTCAAGGATGTTCTTGGTGGCTCTAACACCAAAGAGTCTGAGCACTCGCTGGAGTGAGTGCAAAACCTCTGCACCACAGAGCACAGAGTATTTGGCCGGTCCTTCCAGGGGACAATCAGCTCCAGTAACACCACTTGCTTGGTGGATGCTTATGTTAACACAATATCTGGGCAGAGTGAAGTGGTCATTATGTTGGTTGGGAACTTAAGTTGCCTTCCCAGGTCAACTTGGAGCTGCCAGTCACAGGTGGTGGCGAGGAGCCCTCCTGAGGAGTTGAAGTCCACCAAGGCTTTATAAACTTGGTCATGGCACCAGTGGTACCACCCCTCACTTAACATCCTTGGGCAGCCGCTCAGAATGTGCTCTATTGTGCCCCTCCTCTGACACAACTTGCACTCTGGGGTGTCCTTTTAGAGCTAGAGACCTGGACTTTGCTGGCTTGAAGCTCATCTTTGCCCATGTGATGAGCTTTCAACCCCTGCAGGAGCCTCCTGCACCCAGGAACAGATGTGGTGATCACTATTGAGTCATCAATAAAGGCTTTTATGGGGGGCTGCTGGGCCCCAGATCTTGATTTGGGCCCTCTGCATTCTACCTCAGCAGTCTTAACTATTCATGGCCAAAGAGAAGAGTATCACTGAGATTGCACAGCCGGTAATTATGCCTTTCTCCAGGCGGTGCCAGGCAGATGTCACTTGGCCTGAGGAGATTCTTGAACTGAAATCATTGTAATAGTCCATGATAAGGTTGCAGATCTTCCCAGGAACATGGTGTCTTGTCTGTGCTGTTTTGATGAGCTTGAGCAGGATAGATCCGTAGGCGCAGGTCAAGTCAATGCTTTCCCTTGCCTCGCGAATCAGCTGCGTCACATAGGTGTCTATATAGGCGTTTTTCAGAAGGAACTCTGTTAGTCATTGGGACACAATCTTAAAGAAAATCTTCCTCCCAATGCTGAGCAGAGAGATCATACAAAACTTCTCAATGTTACTAGAGTTTTCTTCCTTCGAGATCCAGATGCTTTCAGCGTGCTTCCACTGGGCAGCGACTTTCCCTTTCTGCCAGATCACCATCAAGATCTTTCACAGACATTTGAGAAGTCATGGACACTACCTGTAGACCTTGTAAGGTATGCCACTGGGGCCGGGAACCAAACTTGGACTTGACAGCTTATTTTACCCCTGACAAAGTGGGCTTAGCGCTTAAACTGGGACACTGGTTCTGGAGGTGTCACCAGTGCCTTGCAAGGGCCGAGTTCTTGATATCTTGAAGTATCACTGAAGGTGGTATTGAGATTAAAATGGATCTCTTCTACAGGGCAAGCGAGGTGGCCACTTTGCTTCCGGCCCAGTAGCCTCTTAGTGAAAGTGACAGGATTGCCAATGATTCTGAGCCCTTTCCTTGGCCTTCCTTTGGTGCCATTCAACCCTCCTCAAAGTAATGAGCTTCTTTCTTATGATGTTGGTGAGTTCTGACAGGGCAGATCTCTCCTCTTCCTTGGCTACCTTGAACCACCATTCACTCCAAACTGTTCAGCACCTGTGCTCATTATGGATGAGAACATGGTTTGGAGTTTCTGAGCAGCACCACCCTTCGAAATGGCTTCCAGGCTTCTGTCTATGTCCTCATCCAGCTTGATCCAATACTTGCTGTTGGCGACAGGCCACTTCACCCGTTGATGTTCCGATTTTCTGCTTGGTGGGGAAACTTGTGTTGCTTGGAGGTTCCATGTGACATCTTGGTCTGGTGGATCTTCAGTTCACTGTGCTCGTAATGCATTGTCCATTTGCTTGGGTCATTACCAGTAAATCCGTCCTGTTGGGGTGTTCATTCTCTCGGGCATCCCTGGGTGTTTTTATCTGTAGGGTTCTTTGTAGCAAGTTTGGGTGCTCCCTCACAGGACCTGTAAGTCATGGGGCTAGCCCCTCCAACCCCGTGTTGCCATCTCTCTGGGCTGTCCACTGTCTTACAAGTTGTCACCACTCTTTTCATGGACGTCATCCAGTCTTTCCTGGAAGTCACTGGCTAAGCCAGATCTTAGAGGACTTTAATACACCTTCCGGCAATACTTGGACACATCATCAGTGATAAACCCAGGGTCATAGGGTATTTCGGTTCTTTAATCGTCATACACCCTCACCAGGGCAAAATAACTTGTTGATTAAGTCATCTGGAATGGCAAAGATAGCAGATGGCAAAGATAGGACTCCCAGAGTTTGCTGATATTCTTCTTTTCATCCTCAAGCCTCTTCCTTCATCTTCATCCTGCAAGACTGCTTTATTTGCCATTCCAGATGATTCAAGTTATTTCGGTCATGGCCAAGATGTATGGATGTGGCCCTCCAAGCTCAAATTTATTTTAGTGTAATTAGCGTAATATAGAGGGCTTTGCCTTTCTCATAAGTCATTTCTGATTCCAACTGATGAACTACAAGTCAAGTTAGTATTTGATGTTCCTACAACTTGGTTAAGTGACAAGACTTTTGTCAGGCACTGTAGACTGCACTACAGTTTATTTCATTTGTTTAGTTTCAGTCTCTTATTATGAGCTCTATAAAAAATAAAAATAAAAAGCATAAACAGTTCTAAAGTAAGAAACATGCCTTAGGCTTACCTGGTAACCATCCACCCAATGGGGAGGAACCTGATAAACAGGAAGCCACCACACAAGAGCCTCTGTAGAAGTGACCTGGCGGGCATAAACATCCAGCGGTGCCTCAGTGGGTGCTGTGCAAAAAGGCCACAAGGGTCAGACATACAAAGGCCAACTCAAAGATAAACAGCACATTACTGTATACATATATGAATAATGTTACATGTTGACCTATAAACATAATTATTTCAGTTTTAGTATTTAGGTAGTAAGACTTATCTTAACATATCCCCTCCTTTGTGTATTTAGATCCCTTACTGTCATGCACACTAATCACAGGGGTTCTGGAAATGACTCGTGGGACACAGTATATAAACAAGGAAGAGGTAAGACTACGTTGCTTAGTCATTGAGTCTCCAGCCTGACCTAACTTGTATCAACTGGTACAGTGAGATCTCTGGGTTCCCAGTTGGAATCTCTACTCTCCTTTCAGAAAGTTCTCATACAAATGTGTGGTTTACTAAGTCACTCTTCTATCCGCGACTGGGTTCTTCTGCTATGCTACACTTGGCTAACAGTTCCGCCAGATTGTGAAAGAATGTTTGAGCCATCTGTGAACTCAGCGTATTTTGCTATGCTGTGTGAGACCCTGACTCAGCAGGTGGCTCATGGTGAGCTGGACCAACTTCGGCAGCAATTGGCGGCCCTGAATCAGGCTCACCAACAGCTAGCCACTAATTGACTTGCCAGCTACACTGCTGAATTCCGGACCTTGACGGTCCAGACCATCTGGGTGGAACCCACACTCTGACTTGCCTTCTATGAGTGGTTGGCTTCTCACCCTGAAGATGAACTCGCCGGGCAGGAGCTCGCCCGTCACCCTACAAGGCCTAATTCAACTCTGTTTGCGTGCTGATCAGCACATAAGCTCCTGTCTGAAGCATGCCCCTCAGACCCTGCTGCCCATGACATCCCGGCCTCAAAGTACCACCACCTCCAAGACCGCACTCGTCGGTTCTCCACCTCTGTCCACAGACCACTCCAGAGCTAGGGAACCCATGGAACTAGGGGAGCACCTCACTGACCCTGGAGGAGAGGGCCAGACACTACCATGAAGGCCTCTGCGTCTGCTGCAGTTCTTCACAACACCATCACGCCGGCCCTTTTCAGCAGAGAAATGGTCTGTCCCGGTGAACAGTGGGAGGAACTCACCACGGATGCACTTCATTTCCTCCATTATTCTGACCATTTCCCGTCTCGTTATAAGTAACCACGACCAGTTGGGCCACAAACCGGTCATGACTTCCTCACCCTCTCCTTCCACTGCGGGGTTCTTCTTTGTGAAGAATAAAAACGGGGGAACTCGTTTAATCTATTGGGGTCTCAACAAAATAACCATAAAGAACCGTCACCCTCTTCCACTCACTAATAACATCCTGGATGCCCTCTCTGGTGCTACCACGTTGCTTATGCAACCATGCTGCCACCTTCCAGTAGTTTATAAATGATATCTTGCAGGACATGCTGAACGACATACTCGTCTATCTGAACGACATATTCATTTACTCCCGGACCATTGAATAACACACCCAGCATGTGAGAGCAGTGTTAAAAAGGCTGCCGGCCCACCAACTGTTCTGTAAGAGAAATGCACTTTCACAGCGCTACACCACATTCCTAGGGTTTATCCTCTCTGATAAGGGCGTGGCCATGAACCCCCAGAAGCTGGATGCTGTGCATCAATGGCCCCTACCCATGATGCTTAAGCTGCGTCAGCACTTCCTGGGGTTTGCTAATTTCTATTGGCGCTTTATTCTGGGCTTCAGTTCAGTTGCACCACCTCTTACTGCCCTCATCAAGCCTACACTTCAAGCCTACACTTCACTCTCACCCCCGAAGCCATCCAAGCCTTCCTTCATCTCTGTAATTTCTTCACCACTGCGCCTATCCTGCTTCACCTGGATCCATCCATGCCGTTTGTTGCGGAGCTGGACAGCTCTGATGTGGTCACAGGAAATGTCGTCTCTCAGCAGGGTCCAGACCAGAAACTGCATCTATACAACTGTGTAGGGGACCATGAGTTACTGGCCATCAAGTTGGCAGTGGAAGAATGGCGTCACTGGCACCAGGGTTCCGGACAGTGGGCACTGTTCTTTGAACAGTTTTAATTTCCACCTATCATACCGTCCGGGGACAAAAAACACCTAGGCTGATGCCCTCTCAGTATGGATGGATAGACCCAGCGTCTGTTCTCCATTTTCACCTCATCGTTTCACCTCTCTTATGGAAGCGGGTAGTCTGTGTCCGCCAGATGCAGACCTTGAAGCCCTCTCCAGCAGGCACCCCATCTGGATGACTTTTTGTTCCATCCATTCTACATCCAGACTTCCTCCACTGGGGCCACTCTTTTCCAAGGCTGTCCACCTGGTAGCACTTGAGGCTCCCCACGGCCAAAATTGCAGCATGATTAGTTTTGACACCTGTAGTTTGTCTGCGTAGGTTTCCTAGGGACATTATATCAGACAAAGGGCCTCAGTTCACTGCCAGGTTCTGGAAGGCTTTATGCCATGTGATTGACTCGTCTTGCAGCCTCTCCTCTGGACAGCACCCACTGATGAATGGTCAGACGGAGTGGACCGACCAACAACTGAAGCGCTGCCTGCAATGTTTCACAGATCGTCAGGTTTCCTTCTTGCTGCTGCCGATCCTGGTACTGTCACGCACACCAGTCACATGACATGCTAAGGGTACTGGAAATGACACCTCTTCCTTGTTTATATACTGTGTGACATGTATCTGGTCTCTTCTCTCTCCTTAACTGTGTGTGAGTGAGAACACCGGTTCCCAGTGGGAATCTCTACTCTTCTTTGAGAGTGTTCTAATTGCAAACTGTGTGGTTTACCAACTCTCTCAGATCTATCTGTGACTGTTTTCTTCTGCTACACTACACTGTGCTAAAAGTTCTGCCAGATCGTGACACTTACAGAGACTTACCGCTCTCAGATGAGTAGACTACTTTGGTCAGGCTGTATGGTCCCTCTCCTTTGTTATTGTAGCCTTTCACTTTGACCTGGATCTCAGTGTTGGGGATGATAGAGTCCTTGTAAACAAAGCGCCTCGCCTCTGGATCCGCCACCGTTGACCACTTCCATTCATAGTCCTCATGAGGCTTAAATGCCACAACATAGCCAAACTTTTTTCCAAAGAAATACTGAGGCTTCATGGGCTGTGAAAGAATGAAGAATATGGTGAAAACATTGTTGAGCATTTTTGTCACAAAGAAAGAATTTTGGCAGATTTTGTTCAGTATGAACACCTACAGTCCAAGTGACAATGAGCTCCCCGTTCAAGCCAACATAGCCATCCACATCAGTGGGAGACATGGTAGGAACTGAAATCATAAAAAAAAACATCTTACCACACTGTGGTGTTTTGAGGTGAAACTGTACAAAACAACAGTACAATAATAGGTAACACTATTTGAAAATGTTTTTAAGGAATTTATAAATATTAGCAAGTCTTACATGCAATTTGGAAAACCACAGGAGGTGAGTTGCAGCTGAGTGTAATCTATTTTTCAACAATATATTCAATCTGTACATAATCCTCCATAAGCTTAAACACCATTCGAGCCACCAAAATGAAATTCATCAAATAATGCTCATAAAAATGGTGAATGAGGGAACTCACTGGCATCCCAGGTTTTTATTTTAATGGAGGGCAGGCTACTCTCTCCTGCTCCCACCTCATTGATGGCATACACCCGAAATTCATACTCCATCCAGGGATACAGATCAAAGACCTCTGCTGTCTCAGTTTTCCCATCCACGAAAACAGGAGCTAAAAAGACGAGTATTATATCAATAGTTTAATAAATCTCAATAATCAATGCAGCAAGTTGCAGCTGTTACACAGATGTTATTTTCACCAAAATCACTTTTCTCTCCAGTTAATCCAGTACCAGAAATTCCAGTTTTGCATGGAAATATGTTTTCCTGGATGCATAGTAACCTAACAGAATAAGACAAACTGTTTTATTTTGGTGAGACAGCTTATGGGGCCTTTGTAAAGGAGTGGACTTACAGGTGACAGCAGTCTTCCAGTCCTCTGGGTCTAGAGCATAGAAGTCTCTGGTCTGTATAACATGTTGAATAAGGGGGCTCCCATGGTCCGAGCCCAGACTCCACACCAGCTTCACTGATGTGTCTCTAATTTCTTCCACTCGCACCCCACCAGGAGGACCTGGTCGACCTGAAACCAACGAAAATGCTTTCACAATTAAGACTTACTGAATTTGTGTATACCTTGGAATATGGTATTACAGACCTCAGAGGCACGTTCTATTAGACTTTGAAGTTGACATTGATAACACAGTAATATATTCTGTGTGTATTGTATAATTTCATTCTTTTAATGTAATGTTTTTTTTTTTAACATTCGTCCCTTATTTGAACAGGATTTTTCAGACTAACCTTTAACAACAACATTAGCAGATACATTGACATTGTCAACAATAGTCTGTGCTGTGCAGGTGTACACTCCTGCGTGTCTGATCTGAATGTTTTTAATCAGCAGGTCTCCACTGTTCTCCCGACCCTGTGCAAAAACAGACACAAATATGAACTAACCTCAGTTATGGATGGTTAGAATCCAAAAATCAGGGCAACAATATGCACAAATCCCAAATTGCTATTGTAAAAGCATCAAATGTAGGACAACCTGGTTTGATTTGCTCTACCAATCCCCAACCTAAACTCTGTGTGTGTGTGCTTTACCATAAACTGAGTTGGCCCATTAAGAGAATGGTCAGCTTGCCTTCTATGATTGTATATCCAGCATTGAATGCATGCAGTGATTTGTACCTTTTTGCCAATCATATGAAGAACAGTTGAGTTTGTAGAATTATAAATGTAGAAATGTAGAAAAAATCAACTGTAGTCCTTCCTCAAACTGAGGGTTCAGGATGCAGTACTCTAACTCTTTGCTTCTTTCCCTGCTCTCAGCACTTCACTACATGCTAGGTAGGAAGCAGAGCCAACATCATCTTAAGGTGCCAACATATGCATAGATGTTTTCCTGGCCGTACAAGGTTATGATTCAACAAAGCACTGATAGAAACATCTGTAATGTCAATGTTTCTGGAAAAGACTTTAGTTGTATCGGAGATATATACTTATCTTACTCAATTAATAAATCTTAATAAGCGTGAACTCCTTTTCATTCAGTATTACCATCATTTGCTCATAAGAGTCAAAGTCGGTGTCGAAGTTAATGACATAGGAGTCCACTTTCCAGATGAAGGTAATGTCTAAGCTGGGGTCGTATGATGCAGAGCATTGAAGGACAGTAGTCTCGCCCACTGTTGCCTCCACATCAGATGGAGCTACTGTGATCTCAGTAGCCTCTGAAACAGAGAACACACATGCAAGGTTAAAACGAATGCAACATTATGTCATTTCTGTTTTATACAATCTGCCCTTTTATGTATTAACAGTTTGCACCAGATGAGAGCAGTTTAAAAACACGCACTAACCGGTGATGCTGAGAGTGCCTGTGCTGTTGGCCTTGCCGCGGTCATTCTCAGCGTAACATGTATACTTGCCCTCATCACTCTTGGTCACATTCAGAATCTCAAGACTCCCGTCATCCCAGATGAGCATACTACCACACACACCAGACAGGGCAGGTTAAGTGTAGGTAAGTGTTTGCCTCTCTTTTGATTTCTTCTTTTTTTCAGATTTGTCAGACTAAATTTTTCCACACATGCAAACTAAACCTTCATACAAGAAAGTAAATACCCCATAGTTACTGAAAATTTAGTTGGGATCAACTTGACTAGGCACACAAAGACTCTATTACTGCCAGCCCTGCTGCATCTAAACATAACCTAAATGTGACCTTTCCAGCGATGTGAATTAGAATAAAGGCCTACAATAAGAAGCACACTTTGCTATGGTCAAACCATTTCATTAGGAGAAGAAAATTCAAGTTATCAAATATATCAGTCAGAAATAGGTTCCAAATCAATTTCTAAAGCGCTGGGGCACGTGTGAATCATAGTGAGAGCAATTACATCCAAATGGAGAAAATTCTGTGCTAAATCTTTCCAGAAGTTGCCTGCCTCCAACGGTGCATAAATTGGGTTATGAAACAACACAATAATCTGAAATGCAAGAGCAAGGTAAAGTTTTGAAGTGGCCTTGAGATTGAAATGCGCAGTTAAATGAGCAGTTCATGCTTGAAATTCCTCCAACTGTGTTTTCTGTTTCTTCATTTTTTCAGTGTCTTCTATCACATTTAGTATGACACATTTTCAGAAGGGAGGCAAAACCATATATAGAGATGTATAATTCATGAACTCTATACAAAAATCAGCTCAACAGATGCGATGAACTGACTTGATCAATAAAGACAGACCACAGTCATCGTTATATAGCTGAATCATAGAGGTGAATATTAATGAAACAGACCGGGAGGAGTTGGAGAGCAGTTCAGAGCCACGCTTCCAAATAAACCTAGGCTTTGGAGCTGCTCTTGGTTTACACTCGATAACCACACGACCATTTTCAGCCCCTAGAAGAATCTTCTTCACTGGGTTGTATATGAATGTAGGTGCACAAGCTGCAAAGAGTGCATTGAAAAGCCATTCAAAATGTAATTTATAACACATAATACATCTAATTACACATCATTATTTTCTAATGACAATATTGCTGTCTTTTCAACAGTGAAAGGGGCAGAATACTGATAAAGTATGTGTGTGGAGTTACTCACAGACCACTCGTAGCTCTGCATTGGCATAGATGGTTCCCCAGGTATTTTCAGCAACGCACTGATACATGCCAGAATCTTCAAAGGTGAGACTGGAGAATTTCAGCTCTCCTTTGCCATACTTTACACAGAAAGCAACACAACATCTAACTTTTTTTTACAATAAGGTACCCACCGAATTACACTGTTGATCTTTTACAACAGAAAAATGGTAAACTTACAGAGTAGCCATCCTTCAACCAGCGTATCCATGGCAATGGCTTTCCCACCGCAGTGCATGACAGAGTCAGCTCACTGCCAACATCCTTTTCTGTGTCATTAATATGCTCCGCCCACTCTGGAGCACCTGGTCAGGGATAAACAGGAGAGAAAGATAATTAGTGCTTTATATAAGGAAACTAGTGGAACTAGTGGAACTCAACATATCAACAAACATATCAACAGCATCATTAATCGCTGTCATTTACTCAACTTACATGTTGGTTGCTTGGGTATACTTAGTAATGTATAATCTCCAGTAAATTAAGACTGCCAGTCTAACACTACATTCCATGTACTTCAGATATAGTTGATCAGCCAAGACATGATTGGAGTCAATATTCTGCGCATCTGGGGATTGCTAGGTTCATGCTAGTAATCTGCTGAGCATAAAGTACTTTAAAACGTATGTAAAACTGTATTACGATAAGCTCACATGACAAAACATTAAATCATTAATGAAATGATTGCATCATGTAGTGATAGATATCTTAATTAGGGCTTCACAATATATTGTCTCTTAATCGTCTCTGAAATACTGATACTGCACATGAGTTACTGCCTGCTTTGTTAAATTAAGGTGTGATCTCACAAAAGTGAAATTATTTTGGCTCATTTTTAACCATTAAAGACTTCACTGAGGTGTTTTAAAAAAGCCTATATTCTCCAATATCCTATCCTGTCATATGTGATGTTACTGATATTTGTAAATTATTTTTTTTATTTCCTGCTCATTCATTAATTTCACAGGAAAACCCAGATTTTTAAAAAGACTTCTGGAAATTTACAATTAAATATAAGTAGGTATATTTATCATACTTCTATACAACAGAACATAAGTGTATCGTCAAGGACAGACTGTGAAAGGCATGACTGAGTCAGCAGAGACAGCTGGGCTTTATTGCTCACTAAAGATCTTACTCTAGCTGAATTCAGCAGTATACCTCAGGATTACATGCTGGTGTATCGTCCACCACAAAAAGTCTTCGGGATCACATCAGCACCCGACTGTAAACACGTTATCTTAAGCTGGGCCTACACTGTGCGATTTTTGGCCCATTTTGAGATGATTTTTCACTCAAGCGACCATTTTGGGGATCAGCCCAAGTTTCACATTAATTGTGTGTCGTATAGTATATAATAATGTATAATAACTATTAGTGTTGTCAAAAGACCCGGTACTTCGGTACCAAGTACGGTACTAAAAAAATAAAATGTTACGGTACCAGGTT
>JBBPCW010000127.1:15358474-15370972 GCA_037974425.1 Phenacogrammus interruptus
GGGGGGGGGGGGAACATTGGTTGTGGGCCACAACCAAAAAGGGTTTAATAACAAATTTTAACTGCATCAAATTTCTCCTACTTTAGCGAGATGCCAATCAAGCGAGCTCACTTTAATTCTAGGCCAAACCCACACACTTCTCAGATCAGCTCTGATTAGTGGGTTTTATCATATATCAGTCTTGCTTCTCCTATTTTGTGAAATATGACCTTTTCTCCAAAAAGTATTCTTGGAATTCGGTTCCTTCACACAGCTTGTGTTGGCTCTGGGTGTGAGATTAACTTCAGAGACCAAACACTCACTGGTGAAATGAAACGAAGGAATGATTGCTGATCAAAGGAAACAAAGGACGAGGGCTGACTTCTCATTGCATGCAACCCTAAGAGGATGCTATGCATAACAGATTGCTGGCCTGGTATAAAGAGTATACACTGAAGTGGCATTCACAGCTGTTTCTGAAGACAGAGACGGGGAGCATTCCCTTCAATAGAGCACGGAATAAAGCGTGGCACCAAGAGCCACCGGGAGCTCGACTGTCTACAGGTTTTTGTGCCAAAAGCTCACACTGCATTTACATTTTAATCCCTCACCATTTACTCCACAGCAGCATAAACATATTAAGCACACCGTTAAATAGGGCACTGGTCTTATCGACCAAGATTCAGTGAGGTTATATTATCCTCAAGCCAAAATCCAGAACAAACAATAAAATGACAATAACTTTTTCAAGGAATCCAAAAATATATGCTGTCGAAGCTGTGCCTTTTCACTCTCTGTGCCAAAAAAGTGTCATTCATCTAGCATTCAATCCTAAAAAATATATGAATCAATTATTCATTAAGACAGCATCAGCCTAAGGGTCCCATTTACTGAAGGTAAACAAGCACTGAAACACTGGCAACCCCCTCATCCATCTGAAGCACTGACATCGGTTATACAACCACCACTTCCATAAATCAATTGCAGAAAACTCTTCATTGAATCTTCCGTGCTGCAGCACACATATGAATTGCTGCATTCATTCAGAACTGTGGACGGCTGTTTCCATGCCCTTTCCAGACAACGAGTATATTGAGGCGGTGTGGATGTGAACTCTGTGGGTTACTGTACAGTGGGACAGTGTGGCGCTTCCCTCACTCTACTACCCACAATCTGCCTGCTTTACCGAGGGACTTTATTCTAATGAGTGCAAAAGCCAGTGGCAGATCACAAAACCTCTCCACTGAGAGACTGCAGTTGTAGTAAATTTCAGTAGTAGCCCATGATAATACTGATCTCTGGACGAAATTACAGTGAATACTATTGTTGTCTTACAGTGTCTTTTTATAATCAAGGCACCAAGGGAACAGCCAAAGTTGATCCAGAACTGTTTTGTTTCATATCAGATGTTTCACCTTTATGACACTTAATAGTCGTACTGACCAGAGAAGATGAACACTGATCTTATCCATAACCAGACCCGTATAATCCCAAACCTGTTCACCCATCAGGAACTGCAGAGGCAGGTCGTATATTATAGCCAAATTTACCTGATGCAATTCGTTGCCAAGCACATATTCCTGGAAGTAGCCTGGGGCTGCAGATGATGCACGGATAGCCTGCCACATCTTATGCTGGCAGCTGCCTAGGTAGTGTGAGCGCACCCCTGGCAGGAAGTTGTAGTTCCTGAAGACATAAGCCTTCAGTGGCAGCCCTCTGTTCACTATGGTGCTCACTGCTGACACCTGCAGGACAGAGAGAAGTAAATTCAGTGCTAATAAACCAAACACAAGGCGTCTTGGAGTACCAATGCCTTGAAAGTTGTATAGTTTTCCTTCCTCTAACACAACCATTTCAAATTCTCTGCCGTTAGTGTGTTAGGAAAAAGAAGGACTCTAAAACAGTCACTGAACCAGTTCCTTCTTGCATTGTTAAGTTCCAGTCTAGATCTAACAACTACAGTGCAGGGCAGTAAACTCTAGGACCAGGATTAAAAACCTCTGATGTAAAAGTACAGTAACTTACAGCATCAAATGTCAAACTCACCTTTGGGCAGTTTGGATTTTTGGCTGTATCAATCATCAGACTAGGCCCCATTCTTTCTCTGTTGGGTTAAAAAAATAGCAGTTTATAACAGACCGAATACACCGTGCTGGATCAACAGACCCAACATCTAAAAGCCGTCAGGCTGTTCTTGAGACATTTAGTTGTCTCACTTTAAGATCTCTTCCCAGATCTGGCTGTCATAGAAGGCGTGACTCCATCCCATCTTCACTGTGCCCACTATAACGTTTTGCTTAAAGACATCAGAGCCCAGTTTCCTGTAGAGCTGCTCACACTCAGGCAAAGGGATCTGGAACACCCCTAACATGAAGGCCAGTATGGCGCCTGCACAAAAGAAACGTTGGTTCAGCGTTAGTGAAAAAAGAACCCAGGATTATTTGTGATGTGGCAAAACCTTACACTGGCAATAGGCACAAGCATAATACAGGAAACGCCACAATAGTTATTTTTCTGACTTCAGATCAGTTGAAACAGACAGTGGTGTCACATTTAAAAAGTATAAAAACTTTTGAGTACAATTTACTTTTATTCAGAATCACACATACTGTGATGCACTAATGAAAATAATTATGCTCCCTTTAATGAAATTTGCAGATGTGCGTGTCAGGGCATCCAGGCCATCAGCAAATACAGGCCATCTCCACCTGCCTGTGATGGTGAGGCCTCGCTTCCACAGAAATCACTTCTATGCACAGTTTGAAGCACAAAATCACATTGCAGCAAGGAAGACCACCCTGTCCCCCAACAACCATATGCTCCATCTGTCTGTGGCTGATGTGAGTAAAACTGCCTGCAACTAGCAATTGATTGTATGCATTATGACTGGCTATAAAAAATATACTCCAAATACTTTATTATTCATTCACTTTATGCACTAAATCATTCACTAAAGGCCATAATATTTTAAAGACGTGTTTCCCAATAACGCACACTGCACTGCACACTTTACTGCATTTCCTGCTACACATCCACTATAACTCAGTAATAGGTTGTTACTAAGTTGAGCTAAATTTCCCAAAAGCATCTTGAGCTTTGCTCACACCGCAGGGCAAATCTTTCTTAAATTTGATTTTTTAGACTTGATTTCAAGTGACAAGTGACCAAACCATCTGTGTGGCCAGACCGTTTTCGCTCAATCTGTAATTTGCAAGCAATGAAAACCCAAAAGTGCAAAGCAGTGTGTCTAGAACCATGTTTTAAGGCATAATCCAGTCACACACATACATACACACAACTGGATTAAACCGAAATTGCTAAGCATGTTAAATTAGCCAGTACATAAAGTAACAGAGATCATTCAGAATACCTATAGCTCTGTACCTGTGCTGACACCACAGATGTAATCAAACAGCTGATAGATGGGCTTCCCTGTGAGTTTCTCCAGCCTATGCAAAGTCTGCAGTGCAACCAGACCCCTAAAACAGAACAATATAGAACATCAGAATAACCATATACATAAATATAGAACAACCATATACATAAACGGTTAGTCCAATAAACATCTTCACACAAATGGTAGAGAAAGTCTAGCACTGAACACTGTCTCCACTGGTTATAATGATCTTAGCACTAAGATTATTTTAGGAAACTGGGCCCTTAGAAGTCAGTCTCCAATACCTAGTCCCTCCTCCATCGATGGAAAGGACACGAATGCCTCTGCCTTTGACTGGGTCAGTGTAGCCCACCAGGGCAAGGGCCTGCCTCACAGCTGCCTGCAGTCTGGGGTCCCGTGCCTGACGCAATCGCAGCAGACATGGAATAACTTTCTCCTGCAGAGGTGAATACAGACAGAAATACAGAAAGTGTATGACACATAATATTAACACAAATGTGACCGAACAGGAAAATACCTCTGTTTATTTTAAATAGTGATTTAGTGCTATGCAGAAAAGATCCATTTTAAATGAGGAGGTGGGGTAATGTAACTTCTCATCGCGTACAAATCTGCAATATCAGCAACTGCATGGTCCTCCAGTACCTTTTACTGTCTATAAACGAACCATAGAAATAAACCCAGATTAGATTGTTCCTGTGTAAATGGACACATCTGTAAAATGCTATCTATTCTGTGTAAGCTGCAGCTCTCAAATATGGAGACACTTAAAAAGGTGTTTACTTGTTTTCTCTGTGACACAAAGCAAGCAATGTCTCTTAATGTCATCAAGTGGTCTACGACTCTAACCATTAATTATGGCTAAAAAAAATAAATCCCCAAGTTAACCACAACGTTAATGGCACACTGCCTTCAAAACATTTGATATAAACAAGTTTTCTCGTCTTATTTGGGGTCCAGTGCATAAATGAAGTAGCCATTACCATCTGTTTCATTCATATCAAAGGTACGACCAAGCTGGGTAAGTGTCTCCATAAAACTTCCATCAAGTTACGTAACAACGATGAATGCTATGGACCCTGTAGTGTAGAACTGAGTCTAACAACTGGCAGTACGACTTCAGATGAAAGCCCCTGGCAGGAATGTTTGAAACATCTGAAACGGCACCGGTCACCAGGGAGATGAAGAGGTCCAGGCTGGACACACTCGGGATTAGGACAGGACAGGCTCTACATGCTGAATGAACAGAGATGGATCTGCACTCTGGACACATTAACCAGCACATCTGTGCTGTGGCCCTTATAGCTGCAAAAGAAAACGTAAACAACTTGCAGGAATAGGAACCAACTGAGTGTCATGCACCAAATAAAAAGTAAGATGAGGAAGAAGACCGAAGACTGAGGAATCCTGAAAACTGCGCGGAATACATTTGGCACCTTAAAAATTGAAGAAAGAAAACAAATGAAGTCACCAAGGCTCCAATAACAGGCCCAGAGCATAAGGGTTTAGAAGACCAGGAGAGACAAGAGAGCCTTTGGTGAGAAGTTGGCGGGTGAGGCTGAAGAAGTTGCTGCGAGAGGCGAGATGAATGCTGTCTGATCACTTACTAACTCAGTGGCAAGAACACCAGCCAGTCTGGCAGAACTGATGTCGCAGTTGACCGGAAGCTGAGACAAGAACAGGGGCGTTTAGAGGAGTAAGAGGATGCTATGATCAGATATTTGCTCTGAGGAACATCACTGAGCAGTGCACCGCATGGAGGATCTTACAATCATATGGAGTTCCTCCAACGATGGTCAAGCTGAACACCAAACTGGTCATCAAAACACAAGAGATGTGCATTTATGCCAATCCTAGTGTACCTAGCGCCCCACTTAAATACACTGCGGAGTTCACATATCTTGGCAGTCTAGTTAGTTAGTAAGCCCAATGCAGCACAAAAGAGCAAGACTTCAGCCCATCAGGAAGTCCTAACAGTACAGAACAAAGGGGAGACTCTACAACATGCCTGTATTGTAAAGGGGGACATGAACAAGACCAATGCCTTCATTGTCTCGACAAGATCTGTTACATCTAGGGTCCAAGAAGATCTCCAACAAAGGCGCCAGTGCTTAAGATGTTTTGGCCACATCTTAAGAATGGACCAGTACCTCAAAGGTTGCCCTGAGATAAGCACCACCTAAAGAACCTGGAGAACTGTAATAAATGAACTGAAGGTGTTGGCAGAGCACATAGCCCAAGACAGGACCACATGGATGCAATCTGTCTACGCATTTTGAGACTCTCAGCTCAAAGAGTAATAGAAATGGTAGCATTCTGGGTATACTGTTAGAATATGGGAAATTAATAAACATTTTTGATGCGACACAAATGTGTAAATGGAGTAAAATTCTCTGTAATTTAGAGAGACGTATCTTTCTTGGTGCATTACCTTATTCACATATGACAGAAAAAACATCCTATTCAAATACTGCTATATACTAATACTATTAGAAACAGACATCCGTAGGTACACTTACAGTGACGGCCACCCCTCTAGTCTCAGGGAACTCCAGGAGATGGAAGCTGAGCTCCTCTACTCTGGTGATGGTAATCTTCACATCAGTCACTCTCTTTATGGCCTGCACCAGAGCTCTGGTCCTATTATCCACACTCACACGTGCGATGATCTACACACAATTACACACCAATCAAACAACAGAACATGATTTAATACCATCTGTCTGAGTAATATGATGCCTGAGATCCATCATGATGTTCACCTTATTAAACTAAAAAGCAGAGCACAACATTTCCAGATGCTGATGGTAAATTCTGGCGCCATCAGCCCCTTATTAATGACTTCAATGTGCTTCATTTAATTTATTGTCAAGGGCAAGAATAACTGATTAATCGCATTTTATTCTCTGTTTAATTTGGGCAAAGATTATGAAAACAAGGTAATCAAGATAAACATTGTAATATGGCTCATTCCTTTCACAATGATGCTCTCATATTTTTCTTGTGTAACCCCTGGATTCCACTGGGGGACGTATATCATCACTACTTTAAAAGACACTGAGAGAGGAGAAAAAGAGTTTAAGTCTAATCATTTTTGCTTATTATTGTTTTTTATACTGAATAAAGGTTTAATAGTTTTCAGTAGTTTGTGGAAGTGCTCCAACTGTGCAATAATGTAACATTAATGTAATTATTTCATAATTATTTCCTGTTATTTGGCTGTTTTTCAAAAGTTAAATGGTAAATACTGAATAAAAAAGATAATGTCAAAGTCAGTAAGTAATCATGTCCTTAATAATGACCAAAAATAAGTGATTATTTTTTTTGCTACAATCAAGCAGCTGTGGTACCTTCTCTCTCTGGGACAGCAGCCTTTGGGCCTTTTCCTCCGCCTGTTTCTGCTCCTTGGTTTCTGCATCCTCAGTGTCCTTAGGAACAACCTCAGTCACCTCAGGAGTTTTATCCTTTTCTGCAGATGGACTTTTCGAATCCGCCCTGAACTTGGGAACTAGAGGGGCAATGTAATTTCCCACAAAAGCCTGCATGTTGGGTCTCTTGTACGACAGGTACTGGCTGATGCCTTTCTTCTGTGGAGTGGGAGAGGGTGGAGGAGCACTGTCCCCCTCTGCAAGGCTAGGGTGGTCTGTAGTTTGTGTGTCCGGTACAGACTGCTCGAGGACAGGGGGAGCTGTGGGGGGATCTAATTTATTTCTTTGAGCTACAGGTGCAAGCGCAGGTACATGTACTTTGGTTCCACTGAAGTTAGGGGTGCTGGACGGCACAATGACATCTCGGCTCCTCTGTTGTGAATTCTCCTCCTCTTGGGTCTGACTTCCGAAGTACGAGTTGACATGTTCCGCCAAGTGACTGTAGGTTTCATCCATGTTTGTGGCAAAGGTTGTGGGTTGGAAACGCTGCAGTGTCTGTTTGGCTACTGCTGCAGATGTTACCTTCGGAGGCGTAGCTGGGCTGACTGGAGGTTTGGGGGCATCTTTGCTGATTTGTTGGCTTGTTTCCTCTTGTTCAGCCGTCCGTTGTTGAGGGGCTGCTACAGCCACAACTGCAGCAGCCTCAGACTCAGGGCACTGCACTTTGACCTCTATAGCTTTACCCACGGGGCCAGCACTGGGCCTGAGACGTGCTATCTTGGAGAACAGCTCTGTGTTCACTGTCCCACTAACAGCTTTGGTGACAGTGTCCAGTGTACTCCTGATTCGCGACATGCGGTTCGGTCACTCGAGATAGCAATGGGCCGTCTGGTTCAGATGAAGTCTTCAGCTTCGCAGTTCATGGCCTTCCAAAGCCCTCATCTCACTCAGACGCTCATCTTCACTGTGATTAGATTCGGCAATTAGGCATCTGCTCATCAAACTTGCTGAATCCAGACGGATAATTCATTTTTTTTCACCACCTGAAAAATGGGGTTAATCAGTTAGACAACCTTTGATACACTTGTCAAATCTAAACGATTTAGAATGACCTACTGGAATACCGCCTTGTGTCAACAGTTTCTTTTCCATGACATATCAAAGGACTTCACATTTCAGTCTCCCTGTCCCACACACATTATTAAACCCAGATTAGAACTTCTATTTTTACATTTACATTTATGGCATTTATCAGACGCTTTTATCCAAAGCGATTTCCATTACCCTAACTACAGGGGGCAGTCTCCCTGGAGCAACTTGGGGTTAAGGGTCTTGCTCAGGGACCCAGTGGTGGTGCTGGAGGTAGGATTCGAACCTGTGACCTCTTGGTCCGGAGACAAGTATCCTACCCACTGAGCTACTGCCACCCCCATATTTTTAAATAAGGATAGATTAAGACACAGGCTAATGGACATAAATATGTACATTTTTGTTTTTATCTGTAGAACGTAGTATGGAACTTGAATATCTAACTAAATTTAAAATGTTACAAGATTTACAAGTTTCAAAGTACTGTTCAAAGAAGTTGTTTGCAGAGGTTCTAGTAGCTACAAATAGGAAGAAATTCATCAAGAATTGAACAACAAAGCTCAGCCCTTAGTTTTAATGTAACTTATGTCTGTGATCGTTCAGTGGTATGACAGATAAGAGAAGGCCAAAGGAGGTCCAATAGAAGGACGCTGTACTGAAAATGTAAAACCCAAAAATGAACGAACATGAACTAGTTCATTTTTTAGCTCATTTTTTGAGCTGTGAAATAACGATGAATGAAAAAAAATAACAATGAATGTGAACTAGTTCGTTTTTTTTTAAATAACTGAACTTTTTTTTTTCAGTGTGAACTGGTTCGACAATTCACATATTCCAAAAACTCAAAACTATGAGGTTTTGGAATATGTGAATGACTTATTTGCTTTCACACCACTTTGGTATGACGTTTTGGTGACTTTTATTATATGTCTAAATGTCTCATTAAAATCCATATATTTTTAAAAGGTCTGACCCCTGTAATGTGAACAAGAATGCCGGTGTTCTGTCATTTCATCCTACCCATCAAAACGTCCTACCAAAGGCTACTGCGCATGCGCATGCAAGCGCATTGCCATATATGTTAAATGCATGCTGCCATCGCACGTCTTAATTAATCATATAAAAGGTAAAACACTGGTGCTACTATAATCTGGTGGTTGTTTCTGAGCTATCAGAACATACTACCTGTCGTTTATGGCCAATAAAGTGTCATAATTTATTATATAAAAGGTAAAACTCTGGTGGTAGGATAATCTGTTGGTCTTTATGAGCCATCAGAACATACTACATCTACTTCACGGACAGTATATATAATGATATAAACAAGTCGCACATCACATTTATTGAGCTGAATTCGGCACAACACCGGATGTAACATCGGTTGCCATGGAAACACGAGACGCGACTCACAAAATAGGATCACGCAGCGAGCTTTAAAACGACCTTTACAACAACAACAAAAAAAACACGCTAAATATTACCAAAAAACCTGCAGCTAAAATGGAGACAGAACCGGGAGACGAAGAGCTGGAGGCCGTGGCGTCTGAGTTGGTGCACGCAGTGTTGGACAGAGCTCTGAGTGAGGAAAGCAATAAACAGACTACAGGATACAAGCAGCGGAATATCGCCTGGGTGTCCTGCATGGACTTCACAATCGAGAGGGGCCAGGCCCAGATCGAGCAGTACCTGAGGACGTGGGAGATGAGCCCGGGCTGGATGTTCAGTGTGTGCTTCATCCAGCAGAGAGAGCTGGAGTTTCATAGACAGTTCTTCTACAGAGCCCTGTGGAGCGTCCCGACCAGACGCGCTCCCATCCCCAGAGGCACGGTGTCAGTCTACTTCACCATAGAAATCAAGAAAACCAAACCTCAGAACCTTCCCGTGACAGTTCGCTTCCTCGTCGAGTCCAACAGAACCGAGCACACCCCGGGGCAGACCAGGGTCCGCGAAAAGTGGCTGAGAGACGTAATAGATAGCAAATCTCTGCTTCTGGACACTGTGGACTTTTAAATCCAGTGTAATTGCGAGATGATTGAGGTAAACCAATCTTTTAGACGTAGAAATTAAGTTAATTTCTTTTTTTTAAAAAGCTCAGCGGCTTCTGACAGTTACTTCAGATCAGTTACTAACGTATAACTAACACTTTAGTATCATTTATACGGAACTGAAACTATACACCTTCCCTCAATTCAACAATAAATAATAGAAAAGGCAATAAATACTGTGGTGTCTACCTTGGTCATTCTGTTTTTCCTGCAAAAGTTGTGAGCTAGCTCTGCTGTGCTAAGCTAACCCCAGTAAGTTGAAATATACATAGTTACAAACACACTGGCCAAAGGTTAACCACCAGATATGAAGGGAATAAGTCTCCAGTTGGCTTCTGTGGTGAAATTGTGCATCTCAGTGCCCAAAAAAAGCCCTCAGCCCGGTTTATGTGCTGCCTCTAGTTAGCTGCTCAAGTGCTAGCTGGGTGCTTTGAATGAGCAGCTTGAACTTCTAGTCGATTCTTAAGAGTTTTACACAGTGACAGGGAAACCTACCCCGTGTGGTCTCGCCTATCACTCGGTCATTTTCTTTAGAAACAGTCTATGCAGATTTAGTCCTGGTGAAACGGCAGGACTTTGGAAACCAGAGGCTTGTTACCCCTGACGAGAAGATTGTGCTAGAAAACAAGAGGCGGTTTCTTTTTCTCTTTCTTTCAGTTTGAGTAGGAACATGCATACTACCCCCTACTGGAAAAAGCTTTAAATGTGGTTCCCCTCTATCTTATTAAATAACTGCTACACGTTGTCATGTATGTTCAGTTTTTTTATTTGAGATCAATGAAGGATGTATAAATGTGCCTGTGTCAGTTCTTACCACTTTCATATGATTTGACTGGTGGATAGGGTTTTCCCTGCATTCAAAAGACAGTGTTTGAAACCCAAGACTGCACCATTAACGTACTGTTGATTCTTGAAATTTCTCAACACAAACTTGTAATAAATGTAGATGTGATTTTCTTTGTACCGGTTTAATTGTGGACTTCATATGAATAAAAATAATGCAGAGGCATGTCTAGTATGCCTTTTACTTTTTAACAGTTGGAATGCTTGTGCATGAGATGCAGGGCCCTAAGGAACTGAGGAGTTCATTGGACTGAATGGTTTCCTTGCTAGACAGTGAGGGGTGGTCCTCCAGGGCAGAGGGGGTGACTGAGTTGAGTCTATAACTAGTGTTAAGGGGGGGCAGTCTAGCAGGCAGCCCTTCCCTTCCTTGTACCGACTTTTCCAGCACCTGAAGTCGTCTCTCTTGCTGCAGCCAGTAAAGCATCTCAGTGCGGTCCCAGCGCATCTTTTCTCTGTATGGCCGTCCCTGCAACAGTGGCAAAATGAAAGGGGCAATGTAGAGACATGGTCTGTAGAAGGAAATGGACTGCCTGTAGCGTAGAGGGTCCCTCACCTTATAGGTGACAGTGTCACTGAAGGATGATGATATGTGATGAATAGTTTTTGATAACACTTTATCCAGAGCTGCTATCTGAGACTCAAGTTTCTCTCTGTGGTTTGCCTCCTTCATTCTGGCAGCGGAAGTGCCATGGTAACCTTGACACACAAAATATGGTTATACCACACACTCAAACCAGTTTCTTATCTACACTGTTTTTACACTCATAGGCCGCTGTATATAGTAAACTTATCGTACAGATGCACTTTGAATGTTTACATATAGTGGTTAGACATTGGCCCTGTAATCAGAGGGTTGAGGTTCAAATCCCAACTGCTAGTGTCACCGATAAAGTACCCTTGAGCAAGGTACCGTCACCCCACACTGCTCCCCGCGTGCCTCGTTGGCAGCAGTCCAACGCTTCACTCAGTGAATAGGTTAAATGCAGAGAAAGAATTTCACTATGTGTTGTACTTGTATGACTATGCATGTGGCAAATAAAGAATCTTCATCTAATGGTAGCCCATATTTTGTGAAATAATTAAATAGCCCAATTAACTAGGCTCAAATATTATTGGCACTGGTGCACCTGGCAACGCAGCAACAGATCAGCTACGGGCGATCTGACTGAGTGTGAGAGCAAGAAAAAAGAGGGATCAAGTAGGTAAAATGTTATTTATCTCTATGGTGTCTGTTAAATCAAAGAAAGGTTATTTATTTACACTATTTCCGGTGATATTACATTGTACTGCATGGTATGAACCAAACCTGAATGCAGTTTATACCATGCTGGAAGAATCTGCTGGGGTCTGATGCCATGCTCTCAAACTGCTCCAGCCGGGATAACGCATGTTCCCTCTGCTGGATCAGCTGAGCAGCCTGCTCCCATGCTGCTGTCGCCTGATGAAACACACATGCACAGTGAGTATTCAGTTCAAAAATCATTTCGTGAAATTCATACCATTAGGCCATGGCTTCCCAAAGCTAGTTTTGGATGTTTTGAACATTTTTGTCTTTATTCTAACAAACCTGACCCAGCCCAGAGAAAACCTTATTTGTTAACTAATTCACATTTAACACGATGGGGAGGAATAAAAAATAAAATATATGAATATGCCTTTACTTTACATTTGCATTCAACTGTATATTAAAATGTTACCATAGCCGTTTAATTAACCATTTTTTCCATCACCAAAAATCAACTACAATAAATATAAATCACCTGTATTACTACTGTTT
>JBBPCW010000127.1:15377458-15408041 GCA_037974425.1 Phenacogrammus interruptus
TTCAAAAAGTTGTGGAAAAAGGGAAGGGGAAAAAGGTGGGTACCCCAACACCCCCCCCCCCCCCCCCCACACACACACACACACACACACACACACACACACAAGCTTGACATCACGTTGCTGCCTGTTTGATCAGATTCTGAAGAAGTATTTGACCACAAACCATAGTCAAATTTCAAAGCTGTTGTTGCCCCCATAGTTGCCCCTATGTTCTGTTGCCTACATCAGAGCTGAAAGTATTCCTGAGAAACACTCGTTCAAGTACCTGACGGCCCCCCACAGCACTATTCCTTTTTTTCTTTATAGGCATGGGCACTAGAGACTGGAAAATACCAGGAGGGGCTGGATGAGCCAGATCCCGCCAAGTGGAAGGCCAACCTTCGCTGTGCCCTAAACAAGAGCCGGGAGTTCAACCTAAAGTATGACGGCACCAAGGAGACCCCCATGCAACCCTTCAAGATCTATGAGGTGTGCGATCAGCCAGTCAACGGAGGTAAGGGGTGGAAGCAGTTTGTAAGTGCTGTAATAAAATGTCTCTATAACAGTAGCCTTATCTGTTTCTTTGCTTTTCCAATTGTGGCAAGAAAAATAAAATGACAGCATGTGGCCAGGGGTAGATGTGTGAAAGCTTTTATTAACTCTGATGCTCTTTCAGATGGAGGCGAGGATGATGAGGATGAGGTGAGCTGAGTGGGTGATGTCCAAAATAACATTAGTATTTAAGTCGTAATAATTAAGTGAAATTATTGTTGCCCTGTAAGCAGGTGGCTCTGATTAACATGAAGCCTTTTTCTTTCAGCTACTAAACTTTGATCAACTCTCGATCAGTAAGAGTTTTCTTCTTTTTCTGTTTTTGTACGTGGAAGTAACCTGCAAATCCAGTGTATTAGAAATGTGATCTTAGAAATTTGATATACATATACAGTATAATATTTTACATTATTCCTTCTCATGCCAGTTTTAAACAGTTTCTCTATACATCTGAGGGTTTTATCTTAGAATATGAGCTTTGTTTTGTTTGGCTGCCTCTGATCTGAAACACTCCTTTGACTTGGGTAGTCAGAAGAACAGTGTTTCTATCATGGATGTGTGACGGGGCTTCATGTTTTTTTGTTTTTTTTTGTTTTGTTTTAGTTTGTTTTTTTTAACCAATAAATGCTTTACTGCCCTGATAAATAGTGTCATATAATATTTCACAGTGCACTGCATATATAAACTGTATCTGGAGAGCAATTAGAGTCATCATTTGCATGCTGTGTTCATTTCATATTGTTTTTGCACTGGTTTCATTCATATTTTCTGTGACAGACCCTCGAATTAGTGAACCTCCAAGCTACCCAGCATTCCCACCCAACCCAGTGGATCCATTTCTTCAACCCGTTATGCCTCCTGAGTACCCTGGACACAGCCATCTAGTTCCTACTGTGAAACAGGAGGAATATATAATCGGGGATGGTCTTCCTAATGGACTCGTGATGAGTACTGGGGTCATGCCACCACCTGCTGTCCCGCATTCTGTCAGTATTCCAGGAGCTATGGAGGACAGTCCTATGCAAGAAGTCCAACCCCAAGCAGAGAGCCAAGTCCAGCCCTGCATCTCTGACCTGCTGAGTAGTCCTCACATGCTGCCCTGTGAGCAAAACATACTTCTTTCTTTTTAATAACTTGATCGAGTTTAAAATACAGTGCTTGTTAATACAAGCTGATTGTTAATAAAAGAAAGAACTGTACTTGTTAACCACTTCAGATCTCTTTTTGATGAGACATGGTTTTAAGTGAAAAGTGTAACTTATTGTTTAATTGTGGATCGATCCTCTGTTCAGTGCAGTCATCTAAGCTAAACCCATTTTGTTGCTGGTAGTTTATTAGGATTTCTTAATGCTGTTTTCTTTCTTGGAAAGAAAGTGTTAACATACTTCACTAACCATTTAATCTGCCCTTATATAAAACGACTCGCCGTTATACATGCAGATGTCGAATTTTCACACACGTCCTAAAAGTTGAACCTAATTAAAGAAAAGAAAAACTGAACAATTCTGGTAGCTGTTTATCAGTCCTGCTCATTCGTTTGGAGGTGTTTTGCCCATTCCTCCATGCAGTACAGCTCATACTCTGGGATGTTGGTGAGTTTCCTCACACAAACTCAGGCCTTTTCAAAGCATTTCTGTTGAGTTAAGGTCAGGACTTGGCTATTCCAAAACATTAACTTCATTCTTCTTTAACTATTCTTTGGTGCCTAGCGTAATTGTTTTGCTACATCAACCAATTTGAATCTTGAGATTCAGTTCCTGGACAGATGTCCTGACATTTTCCTTCAGAAGTTGCCGTTCTCGTTAAGAGCTCATTGTTCCAGGAATGATGGCAAACTGCCTTCGCCCAGATGCAGAAAAACAAGCTCAAACCATCATATTACAAACACCACGTTTCACAGATGAGAAGGTTTTTATGTTGAAATACAGTAATAAACTTTCTCCAAACATACCTCATCTCATCAGTCCACAAAATATTTTTCTAAAAGTTTCCAAAATGCTTGTCCACATGATCTCTAGTAAACTTGTCGGTGTTCTTTTTGATGAATAGTGTTCTCCTTATGGTGGTCCTGATTAGCCAAGTGCTTAGAAGTTACCCAGGGATCCTTTGTGACTGCACAGACTAGTGCATGCCTTTCTCTTGAACGTACACCTGATTGGTCCTCACACCTGATTGGTCCTCACACCTGATTGGTCCTCACACCTGATTGGTCCTCACACCTGATTGGTCCTCACACCTGATTGTCGTCTCATTATAAGAAAACACCTGATTCACCTTCAAATAAACTGCTAATCTTAGATGTTCACATACTTTTGTCACAATATGTAATTCTGGATGATTAATTCTTCTGTAAATTAATTTGATATCTTCAATAAATATAATTTGTTTGAATTGGGTTTTCTTAATCCAGTTTTATGAAAACCCAATGTTTTAGGTCATAATCATGAAGAAATATAGACAATTCATTATTTGAACTGAGCTGATGTTCATTCCTCAATTTTGGCAAAACCTGACGATCACTGGCTCATGAATATTCTTAAAGGTTACAGAGCTGCTGCTACAGGCTTGTCGTTTTTGAGCTAAATTGATTGAGCTAATTGAGAGAGACAACTTTTAAACTGTTAGATCTGACTTGTTTCTATAGAAATAACACTTTTTAATGTTTTAATGTTTGCCATTATACAGATTTTCCCCTTTTTCAGTTTGCACTTTTCCACATTTTCATTTCTGTTCATTTCCTATTTCCTTCCTGTTGTAGTGACTGACCTTGACATCAAGTTTCAGTACCGGGGTCGGTCAGTCGGCTCTCTGACTGTCAGTAACCCTCATGGCTGTCGACTCTACTATGGTAACCTTGCCCCGACGCCAGAGCAGGTGGAACTGTTTGGACCCGTCACTCTCCACCAGGTGCTTTTTCCCGGAACTGCTGAGATCCAGAACGAGAAACAGAGGTTCTACACAGAACACCTTCTGGATGTGATGGATAGGGGCCTGATCCTGGAGATCCGAGGGCAGGATATCTACGCTGTGCGTCTTTGTCAGTGTAAAGTTTACTGGTCTGGGCCCGGTGTACCTGAACAGGGCCCGCCCAACCCCATGGAGAGGGAGCGCAAGATCAGTGTGTTCAGCCTCAACAATTTCCTACAAGGTGAACGGAGCTTCTGATTTACATAGAATTAATCACACCTCTCGAGAAACTGGGCAAAAACAATCATATAAAATAAACATGACATGATTATAATATTCTTCTTAATGTTTGAAGAGTTTGCTTACCATTTTAAAATAGAATACATTACTACTGAGTGTTGTTTTAGAAACAGTGATGATGTTATTTTTAAGAATGGTCTTTTTAGTACACATTAAAAAACGGTTATAACACTAATGACAGAAACACTCTTGTTCCACACAGGGCTAATCCTATATCAGAAAGGGGAGGCACCGGCCCCTCCTCCCTTTGAAATCTACTTCTGCTTTGGCGAGGACTGGCCTGACCATAAGCCCAAAGAGAAGAAGCTCATCATTGTCCAGGTGTGTAAGTCTTGAGTTCACAAAACATTTGCGATATAACTCCCGCTTCATTGAAACAGGTGATGTAGTTTCATTGTTTGACTGCTTACAGTAATTGTTGTTTGACTTGTCATGCCACATTATTGACTCGTCAGAACAGCCAAACTCAACAGAGCAGGGAAGCTGAAGAGCTTATTGTGCTTAGCATTGTTCCAATTGCTTTTAATGCCACACACCTATTACTACATGGAGTGTCACATAGTGTTCACTGTGCTAAAACCTTGACTTGCTTTAATGACTAACCCTATCCTGATCTGCCACCCTAAAGTGTCCTAATTAAGCACGCATGGCCACTTGTTTCACATGCACCTGTAGAAGTGTACTAAATGAGAAGTGCACTTAAGGTTATGTTCACTATATGACTTTAGCCATGAATTTACACTCACCAACAGCTGTGTTCGCTGGGGGACACCCTAAAGATCTCAAGCAGACTAAATATCTGGAGCTGTCGGGGATTCAGATGTGTCAAAAGCTTTGTGACTGGCAATGAGTCAATGAGCACCCAAGACACGGGGTGAGGGGTAGTTCATGGGAGGAGTGCAATATCAGCAAGCATGGCTTATCAGGGGTAGCTGGTAGCCCAGTGGTTAGGGAATTCACCCTGCGATCAGAAAGTCCAGGTTCGATTCCCAAGACCGCTAGTCACCCCTGAGGTACCCTGAGTAAGGTACCGTCCCCACACACTGCTCCCCGGGCGCTGTGTTCATGGCTGCCCCCTGCTTGGTGAATGGGTTA
Source organism: Phenacogrammus interruptus (assembly GCA_037974425.1). Lineage (NCBI taxonomy): Eukaryota > Metazoa > Chordata > Actinopteri > Characiformes > Alestidae > Phenacogrammus > Phenacogrammus interruptus. The sequence goes on from JBBPCW010000127.1 coordinate 15,382,292, forward strand.
AATGCAGAGGAAGTATTTCGTGCTGTTCACACTGTGTGCTGTGGTGTGTTCACGTATGTCTGAATGATCACTTTCACTTTCACCTGTAACATTTTCTTTATCCACCTTTTTTGTGAATTGGTGCACAAAGATCACTGGCATCAGTTTGGAAGAAAAAATGTTGAGCTTTGTATTGCATTACTCCTCGTGTCACTTCTATGGTGTTTTCACAACAAATCTAGTTTGGAGACCAAACCTGGTGAAAAATCTTCTAATGTGTGATTTGCTGATCAATCATGTAACATAACCACGACTTCATAGTTCTTGATTACAAGTTGTGTAGTGTCTACAATCTGACAGCGATCTGACGTCTCTGAGTCATGTAGCATGTCTGTAGCTAATCTGTGTTCGCACTGTGTGCTTTCCTTGCATCGATGGAACACAACCGAAGGTGGCCAGAATGCAGCTGCTTTTGAAAATCCTGCTGCAAGGCTCTGTTTTTAGATTACAAGAGTCTGGTTTCAGTTTATCATAGCTAACCTTTTTCTGTTCTCCTTCATTCACTGCTCAGACAGCATCCAGAGGGGACAGCAGCTGTGGAAATGTTTGGTTTAGTTAGAGCCGAGGGGTGCCGTTTTACTGGGTGGCTGTCGTAAGCACATCTGATTTTACTTTTCATTACTTGGTCTCAGTTGTGTGCTCCTGCTTATGGTAGAATATGACCAATCAGGGATTTCCCTGCCATTCGCAAAAAAAGTATTTGGGACCAAAATGGACAACTACTCTTCTTATCTGGTGCTTGTTTTCTCACCATATCTTCGTCACATGTCTAGGTGGTGCCTGTGGTGGCGAGGATCCTCACTGAGATGTTCTCAGGTGAGCTCTCCTGGTCCACTGACAGCATCCGTCTGCAGATCTCCAACCCTGATCTGAAAGACCAGACTGTGGAGCAGTTTAAGGAGCTCCACAGACTGCTGCAAAATCAACACACTCAGGGTACATGGCCTCAGAACCTGCACTAACTCCAGATGATCACCTAGTTCACCTCAGCAACGTTCTGGACCACTCACTGGAGAATGTCCTTGCGTTGGGATTAAAGGATGTTTTTGGGATCAGTTCTTTTTTGCATGACCCAGTGCACACCACGAGTAAAGGCTATTCTGCATTTTTTCTATTGTCAGATATTCACAGTTGATTTGGCCAGACCTGATGTTGTACTGTGAGTAATCAAGTCTTTGGCTTCATTTGGAGGTCTTTCATGTCTGCCTTTGATAACATGAAGTATAGGTAGGTGCTTATAGAACATTAAAATGAAGAACACATCCTGCCCACATGGACTCTCAGGGCTGGTTTCCATGTGATTAATCTTCTTTCACAGTGTCAAAAGATCCTCCTGCAAAAACCTGTGTTTAATCCAGGAACTTGAGTCCATATATTGAGTATCACTGCCTTCTGATCTTTTGTGTACTCTCCTGCAAAAGCCCTTTTATTTTAACCCACTTAAAATGTTTAGGATTGCTTTCTGTATAAATGTGTTTCTTTTAACTTTGTATTTCAGTAAATACCACAGCAGTATTTTAGAGTGCCGGCATCATGTGCTTGATGCTCTTTGGTAATTCAATTATTCAGTCGTCTGCTATCTGTGTTGTTTTTTTCCTTCACTGATTTGTGTTTTGTCTTCACATTATTTTTTTTATTTGATCACCTGAATGTATATAGGACCATAACCTGAACATACACTAGTACCACAGTTATACAAGTAAGCTTCAGCTCATGCAATTGTGGACTCTAAAGAAAGCCATATGTAATATCATCATGCATTAAGTAACGTTGTTTTCATTAAATTTTGTATATTATCAGACTTTGGAGTCTTTGGATTCGTCACTGTGAGACCCAAGATTGAATCGGCCAGGTCACTTGTTTTTGTTCATGCACAGACTGGCTCTTACAACAATTGCAGTATTTTGTGGCTCTCGCCTCTGAAGGCATCAACAGGGACGTGAAAGGTGTCCGTATAATAAAAAAAGTAGCCGGTAAGATAATTCTGCTTTTGTTTTTTTTTTGTTTTTTTTTGCATTTTCCTTACAAGCCAAAACGTTACACTTGCTTTTGGCTTTTTTGGAGCCGACACTATAACAGAACAGTTTGAGGTGTCCTGAGATTAAGTAGATGCACAGATGTGGGCCAGCTCTGAGGCCTAATTGTTTTATGGAAAAATAATTCATTTTGTATAAATTATCTAAAAAAAATGAAATAGTTAAAAACATTTGTTACACACATGATCCTGAATTGTTCAGTGCCTTAAAACACTTTCTTCTATATTACTGTGATGGTATACTGTATAATCAGCGTAAAATCAGTTTCAAACAAATATCACATCTTTATAGATTTTTCTCTCGTCTGGGCCACACTCAGTCCTGGATGGTCTTTCTTATAATTGTTTTGACTTGGATGCAAGCTGAGCCTCATGGTCTAGGATTTCACTGTACACAATAAATGGTATTTATTTCTGCAGGGCATTCTTGTTAATCCTTGCATGCATAAAAGTTGAGAGAAAGTCCTGTACTTCTGAACGTCTGAACTGAGTCCTTTGGTTCTCGTTTGTGCGTGTCTGTAGTGGCAATGGGTCTATAGGTTGGAGGCCTTCAAATCTGGACTGCGAACCCAGTTTATGGTCCAGAATTTTGCAACCACTAAAAGGTGAGATGCTACCAGAGCTTATAAAATACAACGTAGTAAAGTGGATATAAGACCTCTGCTATATGGATATCAATGGTCTCTAACCCAAAACTTATCAAGTCAGAGTTTATGGATGTGTTTCCCATGAAAACAACTTCCAGTGCAGCTAGGTATGGAGGAAGAGATCAAGATGTGATTTAAAACATGAATTGATCGATTTAACTTGAGCTGTATTTTGCTAGATATTGAGCGATCCTGAATAATTAAATGATCTGATTAACAATAAAAGAATGAGTATGACTGATATGTCATGTGGATGGGTCGGGATGAGTCCTGAGTATACCTTACATACTCAAGTTTAAATCTAGCATCCTCAAAATATCTCGCCCTACAGACCGACACCTTCTTGAGGTCACCAAAGTGTAGAATCTGGGAAGGACTGTAGGGCTTCATTGGGGACTGGGCTGTAATCATAAAGCTTCCTCGATGGTTTAAATTGAAACTGTAGTTGTCCCATGACTAATGACGTTTCCATGAGTCCATAAGAATGAAAATACTCGTGACCTGCTTTAATGAACTGATAGACTCACACCTGCACTTAGTCACACTTTTCCCCGTAGAGCGCCACACTGCTTCCATCTGCTTGCCTTGTACACATGATGTAAAAGAAAACCTGATTCGTCACACCAGGCCACCTTCTACTACTACTTCATGGTCTGGTTCCGATACTCAAATGCTCACTGAAGCACTGTTGGAAGTGTGCAATTTGACTGGTCTAGTTATTCAGCCCTCTGTACGCAGCAAGCCACGATACAATGAGTTTTCTGACACCTTTCTTTCATAGCCATCATGCTTCCAACAAACTACCTTCAACATTTTTTTTGTTTACTTGCTGACTAATTTGAAAGGTGTCATGTAATGAGATGATTTACTTCATCTGTCAGTGTTTTTAGTGTTGTGTCTGATCAGTGTAGATGGTCATGAAAGATGTGGCCTTCCTCACCTCACGTATCTGCAGCCAGCAGGAGGTTACTTTACTCACTCCCACCCACTGAGAATTTACTCTACGCTAATAAAGAAACAGTATTTGCACATATGAGAGGCTTACGAAGACTGGTTGGTAAAGTGGGGAAAATCATTTGATCTCCTGCTAATAGCCGTTTAGGCTATTCTCCAATCCATTCGAACGGTAGGTTTTCGTTTTCTTCCATGTCTTTCAGGTTTTGTTTGCCATTTTAAAGCATTTCCGATCATTTTAACTAAGCAGCATATAATTTTCCCCCTACAATCAACTTTTTAGTCAAGGGACGATATTCTTCTGAACAATGTCAGGAACGACCCATTTTCCTCAGAATTTCAGAGAGAAATGCACTATTACCACCATGTACAGTATTTGCTCACTAATTGAACTCCACACTCATTATTTTGAACAAGCCCTTTCAATTAATGATGCAGTTACAAAGAATCAGCAGCGTCCATTTCATGACTGTTGGTTTTCTATTACTGTTCTACACCTACCAGTAAATTATTTGCCATGTAGAAATATAATTTCTACCAAAAACAGAATTTGATCAGGCAAGTTATGTCTGACTGCTATTATTTTTAACTTGTGTATAAAGCACACCTGCCACAGAACACCACGTGCAAGACCAAAGAGCTGCCAAAGGACATCAAGGACAAGACTGTAGATCTGCATGAAGCTGGAATGGGTTACAAGACCATCAGCAACAAGCTTGGTGAGAAGGTCACAACTGTTGGTGTGATTATTTGGAAATGGAAGAAATATAAAATGACCAACAAGTTCCCCTCAGTCTCGAGCTTCATGCAGTATCTTGTCTCATGGGGTGAGGATTATCATGAGAAAGGTGAGGGACCAGACCGAGTTCAAGAAACGTCACTGATGTGCTTGCCAACAAGGGTTTCTCCACCCAGTATCATGTTTTGTCATGTTTTGCTTGGGTATCAAATACTTCACTCAGTGAAATGCATATCAATGTATAACTTATGTAAGCTTTTCTCTTGATTTTTGGTCGACGTTCTGTCTCTTTCCATAAAAAGGAAACTACCTCATAAATTAGAGACTTTCAGCAAAGGATCAAGTAATTATTTCCTCCACTGTATAGAATACGTATTTTACACCTGGTATCTAGCTTTCTACCTAGCTTTGAAATGCGGTGCTCGTCACGCACACCACAGAAATATTGAAGTTGAGACTGAATTATCTAGAACGTTACATGGCAATCTATGAACTGTGAAAGTTAAAAAATAAAATAGAATTTGCTGGTTAGTACACTCACTTCTACCAAACAATTTTAGAGCATAGCCCTGAGACATGTGAGAGAATGAAAGCTGCTGTGGTGTAATCAAAGCTGGTCCAACAGGTTTTTGAGAGAGAAGCATGAAAGAGTGAGAGAGAAAGGGTGCAAGATGAGAGGAAGAATGAGTTTCATTCTTTAACAGCAACCAAATTGATGCTCAGACAAGGCTGTTTGCTCCTCACTGCAGTTTTGCTTTTATTGTTCTTGAGATGGCTACACACTTCGAGATGGTATCTCCCCCCCGCCCCTCAGCCAGACGATGCCAAAAATGTGGAAGAACAAAAAAATATATATATAAATCCAACTGCCAGTCCATCTTTTAGGTTTACCTTCATCTGGCAGTTCATAAAGGTAAAACTCCATCCAACGTTAAAAAGGTCTAAGGTGACACTAATGTTTCAAACATTCCCCTTTCGTCGTCGCCATTGTCCATCGTCTCCTCAGGCTTCCGCTCTGTTCGCGAGTTTCATCACTTTGCGACTCGTTTCTGATGGCATGACAGCGATGGCATGTTCTGATTCCTAAAGACACGTCCATGAAAATAAATCTCTCCATTTCTCTGTTTAAAAACATACAAGTCTTTTTTTTCCTCTACAGTGCATTATGATTTGCAACCAGGCACATCCTTGTTTTATTTTTTGGGTTTTTGTTTTATGGTCTTTCTGAAGACGGTCATCCCCCCCTCCACACACTCTTCCCCCAGTAAGAGGGCTTACGCTCCAAGCACCTCTCCGTGGTCAGGGTGTGCTCAGCGAGTGGGCAAAGGGAGGGAATGGGCTTTTCCTTTTCTCCAGATGTTTCCTGTGACCCCATCACTCCAAATCCTGCGATACATCTTGGTGGCTGTTCCCACCCGTCCATCAATATAGGAGTTCCCTTTAGTTTCTCAAAAGCAGTCAAATTTGACCCCCTCTGCCGTCACCGCTCATAGTTTGCAAACAAAAGATTTGACCTGCAGTGAAAGGAGGACAATATCAAGGTTAAAAAATATTTAATAACTGTAAAATGCCTGGTTCCAAAAAAACAAACAAACCAAAAAAAATCCAAATCAACTGATTGCCTGATGTGTGCAGCCACATGTATATGTACATTGTATCTTCAATCAGTTTTACTAGATTAAGTGCCAACTGCTGTATGGAAGATAACAATAACAATAATTGTCAAAAACAAGCAGAAGTTTGGATGTTCTATCAAATGCCTTTCTCTAGAGAGAGCACATCACTGCACATTTAATACAGAATTACTGAATTCAAATCAGGAGGATAAAAAAAAAACACATTTAAATACTTTTTACCAATATGCTAAACCGAATACGGAAATGGTTCATTAAATGGTGTTGTAAACACTCAATACATGCACTGTAAGACAACGAATGAGCTTTCCTGCCTTACCTGGTGTTGCAACTCCAGACAACTCAGCTATCGGTAAAGCCTGGTGAACTCTCTGACTGCCCAGCATACCTGCTTACACTCCTCCGCGCTGCAGACAGAACGAAGGGACAGGGGACGAAACGGTGAGTGGATGAGCTACATTTTACTGCAAAGTGCAAGCTTCTTACAAAACAGTCACAATGGATTTCCAAAGAAAAATGTGATGGGAATTTTGGCACAGTAAGGTTGAGTTCTAGTGCTTGGTCATGTACATAATCAAGCACAATCTCTGCATGTATGTCAGGGCCAAATCCTCTCCTTTAGCCCAAGCTGAGACTTGCTCAGCTGCCTCGGGGAGTTCCGTGCTGCTCTGCTTGTTCGAGCCTGCCCTGGGTTAGCTCAGATGAACGAGTAACCTCTCACAAGCTTCTAGCTCGAGGGCCAGGTTGTAATAAATGAAACACGGTCAGAAGCCCAGGGCCAAATAAATGACATGCTTACTATAACATGAACCGCATGCGTTTGAGAAAGAAAAAAAAAAAAAGCATTACTGCTCGCCATAACTCCACTATTCTGTTTGAAAATGAGAATCCACGTGTTATTAATCCAATGTGTAGCCTGTAAGATCATCTGAGTGTATGTGAAGCCTCAGGGCAAGGCAGCAAGGCATGAACTCACCTTGTGACCTGTTTGTGGAAGTCTGTAAGCTGCTTATGAGTGACAGTTACAGCCCCTCCAGACATCTCCTTCGGGAGTCCCTTCAGTGCAGTCTCTAGCCATCGGCAAAATGTCTGCACAAGCAAGGACAAACATTTATACTATTAGGAAGTTATGAGGAATTACACAACACAATTTTCTACAGCCTCAGCTCAACTCTTGCAATTCTGCGACTGTGACGCTGACCAAGAGCTTTTACAATCGAACATTAGTGCCCTCTAGTGTTAGATACCATATGTGACCCATAAAACATTGAAATCAAATATTAGACTTTAATAGCTTCATGTCAAAACGACGTACCGGCCGGTCGAAGACCATGATCTCCCAGAGCACTTCAGCTACATCAGGCAGTGTGTATGAAGGCAGACAGAAGCAACAAGTGTGTATCAGCTGAGTGACCAGCTGCTGCCCGTGTTGTTCCATGGCTTGACCAATCAGACGCTTCCGTACCTCAAAATCGTCCTCATGCTTTGGGGGGTGGGGTGGTGTTAGAGAGAGAGAGTGAGTGAGTGGGGAGAGAGAGAGAGCGCGAGAGAGAGAGAGAGAGAGAGAGAGAGAGAGAGAGAGACAGACAGAGAGACAGACAGAGAGACAGAGATCAACATTAAAAATGAAGACAATAAAATATCTGCAGAATTTCAATAATATCTACAGTTGCAAAATTGTGGGAACTTTACATGGGAATTAACGGGAATTAACAGGAATAAACGACAGGTTTGGGAATGTAAAATATACTGTAGCATAATCAAAGCCAATGCAAATACAGGTGAGTATATATTGTATTCCTCAGTCACAGGCACATAGTACACTAGTTACTGTGGGGCTGCTGAGGCCACACCCCCTACATGCGTTGTGCATTTCTCCATCACATGCACAATGATTTCTACAATTCTGAACTAAAGCTACTTATTTAGAGCTCACAGCAGACAGTCTATTGAATCCACACATTTGTACTCAAGGACAAGATAAAGTCAAGTATGTTTTGATGAAAACTGACTGTTGCACCACTGCACTTTCCCCTCACACGCACACCTGGACTGTGAAAAAACTAACCCAGCAGCACCTGCTGCTACATGGACAATCTTATCCTCTGTTGCATATTTGCACATATGACAAAATTGCACATTATTTTGAATATATTTTCTTGAATATCCACTATATTTAAAACTCCATGTTACTATATTTAACACTCCTTGATCTTGTCTTAAATGTACGTATGTAATAAGTGGAGCCACGTCGTCTCGTCTCTCTATGTACCTGTACAGTATATAGCAGAGATGACAATAAAGTTGACTTTGACTATTATGAGGAAGGTGATATTTAATATATGGTGTTAAAGTTTAACTAGCATCTATTAAATCAAAATGTATCTAGGTGACTGGTAGACCAGATATGCTAGTACACCTTCATTTAAGGGGCTAGTGTATCATGATGCCAGCTACTGTTTTTTGTTTGTTGGTTTTTCTAACTTTTATGTAACCATACCCTGTGTGGAGGTATTTCACACCAGGCAATGTTGATATTTACTGCACTAAAGGTCCCATGGAAAATTTCTGGAAATGTACTGGAAAATTTCCAGGATTTTTCCACCCCTTTGAAACCCTAATCATAACAGAGGCCATTTACATCCTTCAGTCTTAAAGCCATGATACCAATAATGGGCAGTTAATTCTATGGTGTAAATGTAAAAATTAAATATATTTGGTACATAAACACACAAACTTCAAAAGTGGACTTGCAAAAATGCAAGAAATGCAAACATGATTTCACCCTTTAAACGTTTGCTGATAACAGGCCACTCACATCATTGGAGACACCTGTGTGAATGAGGTCTCTGACAAACTTCATGACGCTGCAGTTGGCATCTCTGTGGTCCAGAGTTGTTGCAGCAATGGCACATTGGATGATGTGGATGATAATGCTGCTGCTTAGCAATGTGACAGGACTGCGCTGGACAAACCTAAGAGAAAGCTATGATTTAGTATATAAAAAAAAATAACTACATTTTGCACATTACAGACTGAAAACATAAGTCAGCTTATTGATTCCTGTCTTTATGAAAGGGCTAATGGACTGTACTGGATACTGGATTCTGTGTAACTAGGACAGAATCTTGCAGGTGCATAAAACATGAGGAAGGTAATTTTACTATGGTGTCTCAGTGATATAGTATTTTTCTGGATAAACAGTACTCATCTGGAATTCACAATGTTGATGCTGAGTTACATTAAACTGTTTATATTTCAGAGGTACCACCGAGTTTGATGTTCCGCTTACGAAAGCTGATTAAAAGCTGACAGTTTGACCACAATCACAACTCATACCTAGTAACAAGTCTGAAAAGGTCATCCACAGTGTCAGGATGGTTGCGCAGGCCGTTGGGTTGCTCCAGCAACTGGAAGGTGGGCATACAGAGTGCCTGTGGAAGTCAAATTCATGATATATTAAAGATCAATGTCAACAATAAACTCCAACCATCAGAATTAGGCCTTGTCAACACAGACGTTCAAATCTTGTATAAATGAACGTGCTCTGAACACTGTATGCATTTTGGAGCTGCCCTTGATTGACTTCAGTGATGTGTTTCATTAGTATGCAGCCCAATTTGTAGTTTCATGTATTTACCTGCAGGGACAGTCATTATTTTGTCCCAAGTGTTTACATGTGGGTTGACTGTTATTCGTTCTGCATTGAAACATGGGTCCAGGCTGTAGTCAACATTATAAGGCATGATAGATGGGCTCAGGTGCTGCTGGATTAACAGTAAAAGCCAATGGTTCAGAGGAGGTAGTGGAAGAGCTGTATGTGAAGCTTTTTATCAGCAAGAGAAGAAAGTTTAGTGCAGGGTAAAATGACTGAGATGGTGGAGGTGGGAAGAATGTGGATCTCGTGTGTGAAGACGGTGCAAGAAAGGCGGGTGACTGCAACCTACAGAATGCCAATCGAATGCCATGTAAACACAATAGTGATGTCCACAAACACCAGAAAAACGCAGATGTCCGTGTGAACACGGCCTTAAACTAATGCTTGATAAAATAATGTGTCGTACAGAGTACAAAACTCAAAAAAGGACCGTTGAGTAAATTATTTAACTTTTGTCTGCGCAGAGATTCATTTTTGCATGTGAGTTCTCTGCAAAACTTATAGTACAATAAACACAACAACTGTTAAAGTATTAAAACACAAAAATCTAATTTCAACTTATATCTTGTGAGATGGGCAAAAAAATAAGTTCATTGCTGCTGGATAACTACACCACTGCTACACTTGATTTAACTTAAAGGGCTGATTAACCAGTTATTGGATGGTAACTGGAAATAACAGGTGAGCCCGAAAGAGAGGATCCTAGGATCTAGAGAGGCTCTGTATTGAGGCCACTATGTAACCTCCAACCTCATCATACATAACACAAGAAAGCTCATTGTTGTATGTTGGCAAATGGAGGCTGCACAAAATAATAAATGTAGGGGTGCCAATAATTCTGCATGTGAAGTTTTTTAGAAAGGGTTTTTGTTATGCTAGACTATGTTTACTTATATTCAATAAAGATTAGATTTTTTTCATATTGTAAGCTTGGAAATAGCACACATATACTGAGAGAGCACCTGTAGCATGTCCAGTAAGCCTTGTCTGCAGCCCTCCTCCATACCATATTCATCCACCAGGATACTACCCAGGTACAGGAAGCACGAGTGGGGGTAAACCTGATATACATTCACCATCTGAAAGAGCATGGGACTATGTGAATACACATACATACATTCCAAGTCAGAAAAAAAACAAACAAAATAAATAAAAACTAAAAATAGCAGTAAAATAAACACACCTGGGTAACCAGAGGTTGCAGCAGGGAGGCTGAGCCCTTGCCCACGCAGCGCACAGCAAATCGCAAACAGCGGCAGCAGCGTTCCACAATTCTATTATCTCCCTGGTGTGCATTCAACGTCTCTGACAACACAGGCCAGATCTAAAAACAGACAGAGAGAAATTAGACCACACTGTCATGAGGCCCGGTGAGGGAGTAGAAGTTTCTAATAATGGGGTAGTGGAGTTTACCTCTTGGATGACCTTCTGACAAGGATGTGTCTGCCCGTTCTCTACGATTGGATTTGTGTGTCTATGAAAAGCACATAAAAAGTGAACAGAGGACAAACAGCACATTAACCCATTTCAAAGCACTAAACACTAATTACACTAACTGCATTAACCAACTCTTAAATGTAGGTACAGCAATTTTTAAACTTATATGGATCCAATGTGACCTACTGACATTCTATATAATCTCAAAACTTAAAAATGAATAAAAACAAAAATCAAAACACACTGACCAGTATCATCCTGTCATATGCATTTCATTCATATTTTTGTTATTTTGTCCTTTAAATTACATGTTGCATTTGATGTCCATAAGAGTGGAATGAGAAAGTGGAGACAAAATAATGCTATAAAAGGACTAGCTAGTGGAGAAGTTCAGCCTGCCTATATAGATTTCTCAATAAATCAAAGTAAATGACTGTATTCGGTACAGAGGATGAAATTGTAGGTAAGTTAGTGAGAGATAACTGAGCCTAACCTGAAGATAACTGCCAGTCTGTCCAGCCATACTGTGGGATCTGATGATTTCCCATTACTGGAGTCCTGAGCCAGCAGCTGAACACACACAGAAATAAACATTTATTCAAACCACAACAATAGCACTCCAGGCACATAACATCAGTCAGCCAAAGAACGACTGCAACATTCACTCAGATTTCATACTGGTATTAGCAGTTTATATATTTTTGTGTACTCACATTCACTGTATTCATTGTAATCTAGACAGTTTTTCAGAATGTTTACACAGAAATTTCCATTTGTCAAGATATGAAATGCTCTCTGTTATTCTATTTTCTCTACAATGCTATTCCAGGTGGATTTAGATTAGTGGTGGGCCGTTATCGGCGTTAACGTTCTGTGTTAATGTGAGACTGTTATCGGGCGATAAAATAAATATCGCCGTTAATCTATACACAAAGTTGTGTTGGGGGCTGGGTCTATACTACGCAAGCTGCCTTCTGTGAAACAGGGACGTCACTGAGACGGAAAGACAAGGGGGGCTTAGCCCCCAGGGTTGTAGGAAGAAATTAGCGTGTATAGAGGCTGAAAACTTTTCAACAAACCTTTCCTTTCACTTAAGGAAACAAGTTAAGCAGTGAACAGTTATGGACACTCATAGTATTGTTCTGTTGAACCGAGTACGTTGAACTGAGTACAAACATCACTTTTTTTATTTAGGCTGTCCTAGACTGGCGGAGAGAATGAATTAAAAGTTTTTTGTATATTTTACATGCGCCGCCATGTTTGTGGGTCGTTGCCTCAGTGGCGTCTCACTAGCACCTCCTACAGGACAGAAATATTACTAAACGGGCTCCGGTTGCTACTCGCTAACAAGCAGCGCTGTGTAGCTTCACCTGAGTCCTAATGCCCGCCTGCTACCTACAGCAGCTTCAACAGCCAGTACATCATTTTAATTCAATAATGAGAGCTTATTATTTTTTATTTCAATTCATAGTCTTGTTTCTATTTGTAAAGTGCGTAACTGCGCTCTGTGATATGTTTGGATATATAATTTAAAAATAGTATAATAATGACTATTATATTTAGGGTTGCTTGGGATCATTTTGGGGGCTTCAGACCTTCAGCAGAATTCAAATGAGCCATTTTAATCTAGATTAATTCCAATATTACAGTGAGATTAATCTAGATTAAAAGAAAAAAAATCTATGCCCACCACTAATTTAGATTTAATTCCCATACTGCTTTATGTTTAGCATACACAACTATGAAGTTCACAAAACACACACCTTCTTCAGGGCCATGACCTGCACAGAGCACAGATCACTCAGACACTCCGCTATCTTCTCCAGAGGAAGCCGAGCCAGCACCAGCGCTGTGCCTAAGAGATAACAACACAACATGATCTGTAACATAAACTTAAGGTAAAAGGCATATTGCTGGTCCAACAACAAGAAAAATACAGTGATAGATTTATTGCGGTCAGAAACAATATTTCAAATTCCTCAATAAATACAGTAGTGTGTCTTGTGACAGTGTTTTGCATCATGGATTTTCATCATTCTAGATGGTAGAACACAGCTTTCTAGCGAGCCATCTGCTTAAGATATTGTTAATGGCTACAGTAAGAATGTGACTGAACTATATATGTCAAAACATTTATTATACATGAACAATATCCATATAAATACAAGCATGGTACCTTTGAGGAGCCCAACTGCAGCTTCAGTGGACAGAGCAAAGGAGTCAAGCGCGCGAGCAATGTCCAGCAGTCCCTGGAAGTGTTGCGCCATGTGGTCCCTGCACACGGAGCAGATGTTGTGGATCGCCTTGGCCGCCACAGAGGCCAGAGGCTTCTCCCGCAGTCCTTTCATCAAGTAGTTCAGCACAGGATCTGAGAAAAAAAAAACAGTCATTATAGATGACAACCCATCAAGGAATATTTGTTATTCCATTTTGTTCACCACAAATATTCACTAGATGTTCAGGTTACACTAGTACTGTACTACTTGTGGAGTGTTCCCACTTGAGTCAAATTAAGTCGTCAACAGTTTGCCTGTCTCCAGTGCATCACTCAACAATGTAACAACACTGATGACAGATGATTTACTGGTTGGATTGATTTAATTTCTTTAATGCAACAGTGATTTTTGCCACCAATGGAAGTACTGAAGAATAGTTTTGGTACACAAACACATACACACGTCATGGACAAATGTAACAGCAAAAGGTAAGATCCAAGCCCTTTTTACTACCAGAACAGTAACAGAAAGCACATGACTGCTATCTGATGTTAGGAAATACTGCACTGTGCTGGGCTGAACTTTAGGCGAATCAGTGTCTTTAATAGTTTAAGAGTGGCCAAAATTATTTTACTCATGAATACCTCAATTCAACAACACTCATCTGAGCTTTGACTGGTTTCCCGGTCAAAAACACTAATGAACAGATGATGTTCTGTGCAGCCCTATTCCAGATTTATTACTGATCATTTTAAGAAAGAAACAAAGATGCAAACAAGATTAAAGAGATGAATAAATTGTTTCTTAGTGTCTGATATTTCTTAATATCTGAAACCTACACCACAGATACTTCAATTCAAACCTCAATTTATCTTTCTCCACTATGTACTATTGCGCCCTGATGTACATAAACGAACTCAGTTGTTTGCTTTAATACTAGCAAGAGACCCTCAGCTGGTTATGAGACAGGTATGTTTGCTACTGCTACAGTGTAGTACAGAAACAGCTGTTTTATAGTCCACTGAAACTGAACTGCTCACCCAAGAAGCGCGGATTGCGATCGACAACCTCGCTCATTTCTCCCACCAGCTCGATGCTTGTGTAGCGCACGGCGATGTGCACAGTGTGAGGCAGAAGCACCACCTGCTCCAGCACTTCCGTCAGAGTAGGGTTATTCTCACTACACACACACACATTTGTATATTTTTATGTGAACATCTCATAGCATTAAAAAAAAAACATTAATCAGTATGATTGAACATACTCGCCTATACTCAAAAGGTTTAACAACTTAATGACTGTAGGGCTAAAAAATTTTGACTAATTGCAATTAACTGGTTTGCATTAAGCTTTAAAAACGAGTCTGCTTTGGAAATCTCACTTACGGATCCACACTCTTGGCAATTGCAGCCATGATAAAGAGTACAGCCTCTGTCACTTCCCAGGGTGGGTTTCCCTCTTTTAGAGTGGAATACAGCTGGAGGAGAAAGGCCCAAAAAAAGAAAAACAGCAATGCTGATTGTTTGTGTTTTTACAACAGGAAGGTTTTTGGCTCTCCCTTATACTAAAAATCTCAAACCTGTGAGAAACACTCCATGGAGCCCACAAGGAAAATGACATCCTTAACAAGATCGGACACCCTCATTCTGAACTCTCCAAAGTCATCTGTGTCTTCTGGGATTCCTTCCTGTAATAATTGTGCAAATACATAAATGCATTTTAAGAGAACTGATTTGATGATGCAAGCTCTAAAAACAAACACATTGTTGGCCCAACAATCAATTATTTAAAGGCATAAAAACAAATAGCCTTGTACCTAATGTAAAACAATATGCATGGTTAGGATTTTGCTGATACAGATATCAATACTGACACTTAACAGCCCTATAGATACTACAACTGGACAACTGAACTAAACTGTCATTTCTTACATACATAATGAGGGAGGAGAAACTGATACGAATGTGTAGTGGGGAGGTACAGAGTTTCACTCTCATCCCACTGATCCAGTCTGGCATCAACTATTTGAAGATGCTAGCTTGTATAAATGCTGACAGCAGCATTTGTCCAGGAGCTTATCCATTCTTTTGGCACTGAACAGTCAGCAACCATTGCCAATGTAATATCCATCTTTATGCCTGATGATTATTACTGAACAGGTGTGAAATATGCAAAACATATGATTTCGCAAACTGAATGTCTGTAATGTCCATTCCTAATCATACATCGTTAACAATTTTATATTGATAGGTCATACAGCTGAACCCGATAAGACAGATCAACCAAGTGTTGCAGAAGAAAAGAAATAGCAAAGAGTAATGGACATGTTATGAGGGCACTGGTCTAAACAGGAACGGCTGCTCACATGGTCAGGGTCCAGCTGGCAATGGCGGGCCAGACTGTGCAGCAGTCTCTGGATGTACGGCCTGAAGACACCGTGCAGAGCTGGGTCATTCGTCTTATACAGGTGCTCCCCAAGACGATACCAGAAGTTAAAGGAGATTTCCACCACCTTATTAGAGAAAGAAAAGCAAAGAAAGAACATTTAAAGTAGCTTAAGGCATGGCACAATTAATTATATTATGGCTTCCAAGAACAGAACAATTTAATCTGCATTTGCACTCAAAAAACATATTGATATTGTGCCATGTGACTTCCATGTATGCTGCAGTGTGTGCATTAGTGGACCTGGTGGTGTCGGTTCATGCAAGTGTCCTCCATACTAATTAACAGGTTTACAGGTTGCAGAGAGTTCAGTTAAGGATTATTGCTGTCCTTTTATTCAGTTTAAATGTTTTGTATTTAGTATAAAAATGTAGTAGTCTTTAAAAAGTGTCACAAAAATACTTAAATTTAAATCGTGATTTTAATTCTAAGCATGATTCCACTTTATTAATTTTTTTCATAAATCATGCAGTCAAAGCTCAGTAGAACCTGCTTTTATTTTCTCCTTGGCTGTTCAGCCGATTCATAGGAATCCACATAAGAAGAGGAGAATGTGCCCACATGTAAAGAGATAGTGTATCTTATCCCCAAGTGGAAATTGTTACACATCTGTACCATACATGATCCTTGAAACAAGAAAATGGCAGTATAATTATAGACAGGCACGTAAATGCCAGCCACAAAGCAGACAATATACTGTACGTCGAGATGGGATTAGTGTGAACAAAGAATGCAGTGAGTAACTGGTGTCTTTGAGTGTTTTAATATTCAATACTTTTAATCCATCAAAACGGGGTGAGCAGCACAGCAAAACGGGCTACTACAAAAGCAATGAAGGTGCCTTTAACCTCTTAAATGACAAAGTTTTATACATTATCGTTTGTAGAAGTCCAGAGTCTGCTGGCCAAAATGTGCATGACAGGGCATACTAACCTCATACTGGGGGTGTCCTGCACAGATGAGCAAAAGCTCCAAGGTACGCAAGTCTCCCATGCCATGTCCAGGACTCCTCACTGTAATTTCCAGAAACGTCTCACATAACTCCGTGAAGATCCGGCAGTAGTTTAATACTCTGAATCCATGTGAGAAAGAGTGAGAGAGAAATTAAATAAACGAAATATGCATCTAATTGAAGTAGAAACAAACCCACACAAAACAGATTGCATTGATGGATGTGAGAAAGGTATGAAGGACGAATAGAATGTAACACAATGCTTGATATCTTACTTGTCGAGATCTTCTCGGGCCACAGCCATGTGGTAAGCTGTTTCTAGTGTCAGGACTCCCTGAAAGAGCTGTACAGCAAGAGGCATGTGCGTGTCCACGTTCTCAATGGCATAGAGAGTAGAACATACACAATCGGATGCAGCCTCATGTAGGTTGGTTGAGGTCTCGTCTCTTTGCTGTCATCAGAGAAGCAGATACGACAAGAGCAGTTTTTAATTTAAAAGCATCAGATAATACTAAAAAAACTAATAAAAACTGAATTCTGTTGTCAAAGCATGTTTATAGTAATATCAAAAATTAACCTTGCTGTCTCTAAAAAAAGAATTTAATAATTTATTTAAATAATTTATTTGGAAAGAGTACTTGATATTTTGTGAACTAGTTAGAAAAAAGGTTCCAGATTTCACTTTGATGCCTCTGGCTTTTGCATGGATTAGTGAAACTCAATCAGCAGCTCCTGATATTATCTAATAAAGTGTTGATTGCACTGAACCAGGTATTTGAGGTATTTGATCTAACTAGAATCTAATACTGGGCTTCCATGAGATGATGTCTGGGAATGATGCATACATAAAATCTCTACTGTATTAACATTTGTATACATTCTATATTCGCTTTTAAAAACATAATGCTCAGCTAAAGTTTTAAATGGAATTTTCTGAGGCGTCTAAGAACTGTACCACTGACCATGTCAAGAAAGCCATAGTTTGTGATTAGTGATAAGAATATGATGCAGAACTCACCAATACTTGAAACAGCACCATTAGCAACTGATTACTCGCCATGAAGTTGCTGTCCAGGACACCCAAGTTAAACCAGCTGCCCAGGCAACGGAAAACCTTAATTAGCATCTTCTCATCATTCCCCGATTTCTCCACGCATGTCATCTGGTAGTGAAGAGAGAAAAAAATGTAGGCACAAGAAGGTGGCTCTCTGGTTTCATGAAGAAATGTCTGTCAATTATCCACTGCTAGTAAGAATCAAGCAATAATCATCAAAATAATTAGCAGAGTTATTTAAACCCTGCCCTTACACTGCTAGTTTAACTAAAATAATCATGAAGTATAAAATTCTCATCCTCTGGCATCAAGGACTGTGGGTCATTTAGCAATATGCTTTGTAAGTAAGTTTTAAAGACAAAGCAAATTTGAGTTATTGAGGTATAGCAATAAGCCTTGTGACACTGCCCAACCACACCTCACACAAGACAGACAGGAAGAAATTTCTGTCAGGTGACAAAGGCTGAAATTTTAACTGCTACTCCAAATGTCCAACAGCGGAGAATGAATAGAGATCTGTTGGCCTTTAAAGCTCGCATGGCTGGTAGATACAGTTTGATGGTGGTTTTGCTGACCTCTGCTCATTGAACCATTCAGGTAAACGACTGGCTACTGATTCATCATGATGCCTACTGGCTTTCAATGTCTATGAAACAATTATCCATGCATGAAGGGGAATGCAGTGCTGATCTTAGTATCAGACCAACAACAATTCCCAATTCAAATAAAAAAAAGAACAGCCTGTCAAATTTGACAACATTTTAATACTTCTGTCTCAGACAGTTATATTTATACTTATGCCTCTCCATGTGCAGACCATTAAAACAATTTAGCAAAACAGGCATCACTGATGAGGGCAAATTAGTCATCCAGTGGGAGGACCTAGCTACTGACCAGCCCACTTTACATTTGGTTCAATGTAAGATTACCCAAACCTTGCCCCTTAAAAAGTCATGGTGCAATGTTTACGGTCGTCAGAGACCCAAAAATACTAAACAACACACAAAGAAGTAATAAAAAGAAGGTAGGCGGGCTTCAAATCAAGAATATACAGAATTTAACATTATATTACAACGTGATACTGAAGTAGACAACTGTGGACGCAAAAGAAGTTTTTCTTGTTGGGCAAGGAGAGTTGGTCAATTTTACAAAAGGTCAAACCAAAGTGCCTCACGGACCAACTTTGGCCTTTAGGTCATTTTGGGCAGACGTAGTTTAATGTACTGTAACTACGGCGGAGAGAGGGAGGGATAAACATTTTACTATTCAAATTATTTTTGACATTAAAATTACTGAAAGAAAAAAAGGGTGACAACAGTTTCAAAAGTGTTTCTTTCAACAACAGTTCAGCAATGAGTCTTGTGAAATTACTCACTGCAACTCACACCACAGACAGGAAGCAATATGAATAATCACTGGGCTAATCAAGGGCAGATAAAATCATATGACAGGTTTTTGAGGAGCTTTGAGCTGTAAGAAACGTCGACACTCAAAACACTTCTAACTCCAAATTTGTGCAGGAATGGTAAATCGGCTGAAGGACATATTGGCTTCATTGAGAGAGATAGAATGAGGCTCACCAGCAGACCGATCACAGTGGTAGAATAATATGCCAGATCCTCGATGATCTCTGTCCGCCGGTTCGCGCCGATCCTCAGAGAACGGCTGTGCACTTCTTCCGGTAAGACTGTGAGGATCTCAATCAGGAAAGGCATTGAGGTCACATCGTTACTGTACCTGAAAGGAGGTGGGACGGAGGGGGGAAATAACAAGGGGGGGTGATTGGGCTATTAGATAAATAAAGGATGATAAATTAGGAACTCCATATTGTTAATAGACATAACTGACAATTCAACATCACAACTACAGCGGGGGGATTTGCAGCAATGTTGTATGTGACGGCAAGCCACATTAATGAGACTCTAAAAATTGAACCAAGAACTTTTAATATTCAGATGTAAAGAAAACAAGAACAGACTAGGCTTGGCAGTTTTTGCATGTAACTGCTTTAATCTGTCAAAACACTGACATGTCTGGAGTCGCAGCTGGCAGGTTACTAGCAAATATGTATTAAAAGAAAACTCTTACTTTTCTATGAGGGTATGCACACAGCCCTTCCACGAGGCCATCTGAAGAGCAAGGTCAGCAATTGCCAGAGCAAGCTGGAAGAGAAGGTAGAAGACTGGCTAAAAGCCCAAGAAATGACAGTTCTGGCAAAGGAGCGATGCTGTCAGCCAAATCAGCTCCGTCACACTTTATGCAACACAGTGCATTCATTACTTAAACTGATAGGTACCTGAGCTAGCATGGCTGCCCAATACATTGTCTACTGATAATAATTGTAGATACTGTCTTTGCTATACTGATATCACAGAGAGTAATACATAAAAAAGAGAACTGAGCCATCGCATAACCGGTTACTTGGTGCTGTCTGCATGCTAACCCATCTCAGATACTCTCCCTTTTCTTGTTCTAATGAACAAAGACGACCCAACAGATGACCCAACAAATAAATGGTTTGTCTAAATAATGCAAGTCAGTCCTTCATCACTTTTCATTAATTGCTTACAACTCATAAGACTAACTGCAACATATAGCCACTGAGTGACTGGTTTCTTGTATTTATCATGAATCACCTGTAAAGAGCTGAAGGTCGTTACCTGTGTGACGATGATGGGTGAGAGGTCTTTGAGGTTCTGAATGTGGGAGAGCAGCGAGTCTCGCAGTGCGATGTGCGTCTCCTGAGGAAGCTCGTAGAACGACGTCTGGATCTTCATCTTCATGGTCTGAGCTGCAAAGTAACAGGACTCCACATCCTGTTTCAGCTGTAGGAGCTGGTCTGATATCTCCCATGCATGCATCTGCATGAGTGACAGAAAGCAGGTTGAGTGAGTGATGAATCAAGCCTGACAGATCTGACAACTCAGTCTGAGGGGGTTAGAAGACTAGAAGTAGTACAAATAGTTGCAGAAAATAATACTTTCATTCATTCACTTGTGTGGGAGACGTGACACGTACAAATAAGTACAACACTGCATGGTATTAAGCTATTCCACAAAATTATAACCATGAAAAAAATCTTTCCCCTAAATGGAAAGTAAACAAATCCTAGAGGCATGTTGCCTGTTGCTATATCTGAATCCCCCACTCCCCTCTAACATGGCAGGGTGTCCCTTTAAAGACACAGGTTAGGCTTAGACCCAGACAGGAGTACTGAGAGTTCAAGTTGATAATGGCCACAGGAGTATACAACCTTCTCTTTGCAAACGTGAAACCTTCATCTAAGTTGATCATTTGCATTTTAGAGGGGAAAAAACACAAAACAAAAGGGTGACTGTCACTTGCTTGGAGTTAAACAAAGCACTGATGCCAACAGAGCAAGCACTAGTTACTGGAACTGTATTACAGTGATACTACAAGCAGAAGACAGAGAGAGCCCCTTCAGTTCTTCCTTATTAAGCATTAGGGATCATCACCACAGCCTGGATAGCAGAGTCATGTTCAGCTCCGAAACCAACAGCCCCTCTCAACGACTGAACTTTCAAACTGGTTACAGTAGAGCAGCAGAGTTTATTATTAACACGGCTGACTTTGTCATTCTAAGACATTAAGCACTAATGTGGTTCTGTATTTTGCCCAACAGTCACTGCAGCTCAATTCTGCAAACTTGAGAAGCTACTAGAAGCTATTCAGGGTGTTTTTTCACTTGGGCTAACTCAGAAACCTGCACGTTGAACCTGCAAAGATCCCCAAACCCCTCAGTATGACTAACAAACTGTTCAAACACACGACCTGCAGAGTGAAAGAGAAACAGAAGAGCTTATGAAAACAAGGAGGAACCCGGCGTCTGCAACTCCTCTGAGTATTAGTCCGAGGGCCTGTAGACACCTCGGCGGGAAATATTTTCACACTCATATTTAATTATATTTTCATACTTTCTGAAGAGATTAGCCGGATATGTTGCTAAAACACAACGCTCTGAAAACACACTACGCTGAGCCTGAACTAAGGTGTAGTCTCATCTCTCCTTGCTTGGTTAGCACGGATGCTAATAAGCTAACAGGACCAGGAGCGTTAGCATAGCTAGCTAACGGCTCAGAGCTAGACGAGCCCAGCAGCAGGTTCCGTGTGTTTATACTCCTCAACGCACGGCCAAGACTCGGTTCTACTGTCTGTACCAGACCCACGTGTGGGGAAACGGTTTAAAACAGTCTCTGTGTCTATTTCTGTGTCTGGGGGCACATCAGCTCCGAGTCTGGCTATAGCCCCTGCCCGGCCCTGTCTTTGTACGGAGCCGGTTCTGAACTCAGTGTCTGGAGTGACAATGTGGAGAAGCAAGGAAAGGTTGAGTCCGCTTCACCCACCGATCTCTGCAGCTCCCCCAGCCACACCGAGGCCCGCTCCTTGCCGGCCGGGTCCGGGTCGTGGTAGAGCGCCTGCACGGCCTGGTAGACCAGAGCCAGGCTCGGCTTCCCCCCGTCCATCTCTGGGCTCCGGCTCCCTCCCGCTCGGTCCCTCCGCAGGCTCCGGCTGGACTCACAAGATCAACACGGCGCTGCTCTCCCTCACGGCTGACGGCCACCAGACTGATCTTCACTCGGCCCTCCTGCCCCGCGGTCCGACCGCCATCTCAAACACTCATACACACTCACATACACACACACCAAGCCCCACCAACCCGTCCGTGTGGAAACCAGAGAGGAACTCGAGTTCTCAGCCCCAGTCTGTCACAGAGTCTCTTCCAGGACAGACACGTGTTATTCACATTTACTCGTGATCTCCATACTATCCACAAAAATCATTTTTCAAAGGGGTAAACGAGTTACGAATACAAACTGCGGTCTATTTTGTGAATGAGGGAAAGGTATGAGGACACTCCTCCTGACTCTGGTTCAGGACCTCGCCCCAGTCCTCCTCTAGATGGAGACTTCACCTCCTGATCAGCTCCACCACGAGGAGAACCGGCCCTGCCTGCCTCCTCCTGCAGCCACACTGATCTCTGTCTGTACAGAGAGTTTACTGATTTGAAAAGTTCAAGTCATACTAATAATGCTGTAAACAAGGTTTTTATCTAGTAAGTTTGATCTACATGATGCAGTAATACTACTAATAACAATGTAATACATAAGTGCCTTTTGTAGATCATTATTAATTATTTTGTAACAGAAAAAGAGCCAGGACCATCAGACATTCATAGTTTCTTTTTTATTAGTTAATGGAAAGTAAGTTCCTCCTGAAGATGTTATTTGCAGTATTTTGTATTCAAATACCATCAGAGGTGTTGTTAGGATCTTTAAACATTTAGAGATTAATTTTTAAATGAGAAGAAAGAACAAAACATGTAATTATTCAGCACATTTGGGGCTATTTTACTGCTAATGTTGTGGGTTACCAAGTGTTTCAATCAAATTCCTCCCTCAGGCAGTGAACCCAGTCCAACCAGAACAGGAGCTATCAAACTATAGGGTAAATAAATGTTCAGCGCTAAGAATGATGGTGAAAGTATTAGAATACTCATTCATAACTGAACTGCGATTGTGGAGGCCCATGTTGAACCCTAGTCCTCCCAGCTTCATCTCAGTCATGTAAAACCTGGACCTTCTGCTAACACAATGTTCTTGACAGCTCAGAACACTTGAGGAGAACAGGAACTGCCAGTTTTTTATTTCCGCTAACAGACGTGAGTGATAAGGTGGGCCATCCTACCCACCCAGAGACAGCAAAGCCTTATGTGGCATCATGACGTGCATTTTGACTGTTGCACCACACTGCAGTACCAGAATATATTTCAAAGAAATGGGCATTTCACCCCTTAATTATGAAAAAAATTTCTCGCTATGGGGCAAATGTTCAAAGGTCCCAAATGAATATTTAGCATAATTTCAAAAGTGTTGCAGACCAATGGCCCTCATTCCTGTTCCTGTAGACGAGCCTGTGGTACGCCTTGACTTAAACTGAGCTGTTAGCAGCTAATAGACAGACCTAAACTCTCAGCACTGAATTATACCGTTTACATTTACAGCATTTAGCAGATGCTCAAGAGGTCCACATCTGTTCTTCAAATGCTATATTTAAATCAGCATTTTCTAATCAACCCTGTAAATGCCAGCTGGGTTACACATCTAAACAACTCCTGTTGAATAAAAGACAGAGATTAAGGCAAAAGTAAGGAAGGCATGAAGTAAGAGTGTGGAAACATACACGTGAGAGAAACAACTGTTATTATGCTGACGATTCAGGCTACCATAGCGATAAATGCTTCCTTTGAGGTTTATACAGCTACCAGTTTATACAGTCAGTTTATAACACTGATAATGATAAGAAATAAGCAAATAATATGTATAATTAGAGAACAATATATTTGATTAAAATATATATTTATAAGCAGTCTATCAATTCATGCTACCCTATCCTCTATAACAGTGGTTCCCAACCTTTTTTCCTTTTCCACAAACAGAATGAAGAGATTAATTACAAACTTTTATTTGCAAAAAATAAACAGTGGTTGTAGGTTTTTGTTCATATACTCTTATACACACTCACACTTTTACATTTCTCAGACATTGGGGTTTTATGAATTTAATGCCTACAAATATAATTTTGGTAACCTCAGTGCAGACAACTTGTACGCACTCCCTGCAATCTCTCTAAGGGGGGCCCGGACCACAGGTTGGGAACCACTGCTCTATAAGACAGTGCTGCCACAGCCTAGTCTAGACATCTTAAAATATTTTAATCTTTAAAACTAGATAACACAACACATTTATCAGCAGAGAGAGAGATGTCCATTTACACATTACTGTTGCCCATCAAAATTCATCTTCTTATGGTTATGTCTTTTGTAGGGCTGGGCAAGTTAACGCATTATCGCATTAATGCATTATTTACTTAACGCTTCTATTGTGTTTGTTTAGGCTTAGCACTCTTTGTGTTCCTGGTCACTTTTGAACAGGAACATGTTAGCTGATTATAAATCCATGAATATATATATATATATATATTTATACTACCTAATGTTGTGTTGGAACTTTCTTATTGCTTGTCACATAAGGTCATCCAGCTCGTTTTTTAACAAAAAAATATTACAAAGAGATTATTTTGACTGTAACACAAACATTGTGTATCACAGAGTACCTAATTTCAATGTTTACCAAGGACAATGTTTTTAAACCATTAAAATTTTCTTAAAAAAAAGAAACATCTGTCGTGTTTCTAGTCAAAAGTGACAGGTATTATTTATTTAGTAAAGAAAAAAGTTTTTTTGTGATTGCTATCAGATACAATTTGGTTGCTCAGGAGTTTCTTGATAGTTGCTATCAAATACAATGTGGTTGCTAAGTAGTTTCTAGGCAGCTGCTATGGTGGATGATGTGGTTGCTATGGTATCTGGGTCAAAGCAAATTAACGCAGTTTCCTATGGGATCAATAAAGTTTTCTGACTCTGATTTTAATTCTGATAAAAATCAATCAAAATCAAAGTGGTTGCTAGGATGTTGCTAGGTGCTTGCTACAGTGTAGGATTTGGTTGCTAAGTAGTCTCTAGGCCGCTTCTATTAGTAGAAGTTTCTGGATTTTTGCTATGGTGTACCAGGTGGTTGCTAGAGTGTTGCTGGGTGTAGGAGGTGGTTGCTAGGGAGATTCCAGGTAGTCCAGGTATGTAGTTTCCGGGGATTACGTCCCAAGAGCACCCATATAGTGAAAAACCATGTCGTTGTGAAATGCCTAAAATGCCTATTTTTACAGTATAAACAATTTCATTTTAAACTCATTACCCTTCTGAAAAATTTAAAGATAAACCCGTATTTGTACTGTACAGTTTAGACTGAACTCCAAGCAGAGCTAGATAGTGATGGGAAGTTCAGCTCTTTTCAAAGATTCAGCTCTTTTGGCTCGGCTCCCTTAAAAGAGCCGGCTCTTAAGGCTCCCAAATGGCTCTTTAT
>JBBPCW010000127.1:15420740-15437241 GCA_037974425.1 Phenacogrammus interruptus
GGTACGTGGACTCAAATACTCGCCGATACCGATGCCAGATTTTTTGGTGGTATCGGCAGCATTTCCGATACTAGTATAGGTATCGGAACAACACTAACCAAAACCCAACCTCTGCTTTTGTACAGTCAAAGCTTTTGGCTGGTCAGTGCTCTTGGCATCAACTCCTGTTGGAAATCACTCATGTGAACATATAGATCACACTACTTCCCATATCTTTAGTTGGAATAACAAGACATCCTATTTGCAAACACTTTTTTATAATCACTTTGACCATTGAGTGTTTTCAGTAAGATTGTGCAGAAGGATGTCTTGACCAGGCTGTCTCTGTGCTGTTTTTAGCTCTATGATGTACTCTGGTGAGCTAAAGTTTGAGAAGAGGACTATGTCTGCACAAGTGGAGGGAGGAGTGCACGGTCTTCACTCGTGAGTATAGTCAACAGTGCAGCGTAGCATAAGTAACGTATTATAAATTAATTTACCAGCTTTTATTAATCTGTTTACTTAGCACTGTTAGTAAAGACTTAACTGCCAAAGTAAATGCTTAATTTATATAGCATTGTTACTAGTGGTGGGCCGTTAACGTGTTGCGTTAATGTGAGAAAAAAAAAATCGCTGTTAATCTATTCACAAAGTTAGGTTGGGAGCTGGGTCTATACTACGCAAGCTATGATGACTTTCACCTGTGTCTGTCTGTCTGTCTGTGTGTCTCTCTCGGCCTCTCTCGCATTCGCAACTTTTCCAGAGCGTGCGGATCCTCTCTCTCTCTCTCTCTCTCTCTCTCTCTCTCTCACTGTCGCTGTCTCTCTCTCTCTCGTTCGTGACGTTTCTGGAGCGTGCGGATCGTCTCTCTCTGTCTCTCGTTCCTGACTTTTCAGTATTTAAACCTATATTGACATTTTCTTTAAGGGTAATGTATTAAACAGAGTTCAAAATGAAATTAAAGTGATCTGGGAGAACATTTGGAGGCATATTTATGGTTTACACTATAAAAATAGGCATTGGGATCATTGGGTGGGGGATCAGCAGAATTCAAATGAGCCATTTTAATTTAGATTAATTCCAAGATTACAATGAGATTAATCTAGATTTAAAAAAAAGAATCTATGCCCACCCCTAGTTGTTATATAAGGCATAACCTCTGATTTTACAAAGGCAGTTTTATTAAGAATATTAGTGATTGTTTTGGGGCTCCCTGCCTTGAATGGCTGTAGTATCTGATTGAGCATTGTTTGTGTTTTGACAGTTATGAGAAGCGTCTTTACTGAAGTGTGGGTAAGGTGGAGGCCGGATGTTCTGACCCTGGCGGTGACCAAACGCTTCTGGCCCAACTGACAGCCCCAAATGAACACCCTATTTGCCAGCCCAACAGTCCCTCGTTTAGAAGAGATGAGGAAGAAGGAGAGAGGGGTAGTGTTATTACAACTGGTTGAAATGGGGGGGACAAATAAAAAAAAAAAAGACATTTGCACTTGTGGAGAATCAGGGTTTACCAAAAAGGCCTGGCACAGCATGCCCTCAAACTGCGTTTGCGTGACGCGTGTGCGCAGTGGAGGTACTGGGGGAGAGTACAGGTACTAAAGTGAAGACTCTCCTGTCTCCGCTGTGACATTATGCTGTCTCCTTTTACCCCACTGCTAGACCCCAACTCTTACAGCAAGTCTCTGACTAAAGCTTCAAAGCCAACATCCTTACCATACTCCTTGTGCAAAGATCTCCACAAAAAAAAGCAGATGCGCTAGAACTATCGAGCCATTCTTTTTTTTTTTTTTTTTTTAAGATTTGAAATACAAGAGTTATGTTACTTTTGGATTCTGTTTTTTGTGACTGAGTGCCCATTATATTAGTAGTGTGAAATGTTTTTCTTTCATGTGAAGAAACTGCTGTACTTTTCCTCTACCAGCCAGTGTTCTGTAGCCAGGAACTGTAAATTGTGGATGTCATTTAGTGTGGATGTCTTAAATACCACCTAACTTTAACCTGTTGAAGTTCCTTAGCATTTTGTTAGATCATAATTTGGACCAAACAGTGGAACTGGTGTGGAACAGTGAGGTCAGTTACTAAGTACTTGTCAGTTTAACTGGAATTTGGACTTAGGAAATAATGATCAGTTTTGTACTGAATGCAAGTTTGACTCTGGGTGCTAAGCTTGCATGAAGGGTTTTGATATGCATGCTTTTTTTTTAAGCCATATTGTGGCTATATTTATACTTCTCTTTTTACAATTTACATACTGCCAAGAGCGTTTGCATTTTTTTCCCCTGTTTTTTTGTTGTCTGACCTTTTACTTAAGCCAAAATACCTTTTCAGCACTGTTGGGCAATCAGGGCTCCCAGAAAATGTTTGTATGTTCTTGCTGTGATCATTATCGACAGCTTTGTCTGTTGGTAAAACCAGTGATATGCCTTGAAGCAGGGGAGGTGATGAGAAGTGCTCAGATCCGAAGGCTTTACCCAAAAAGCACTACTTGTTGAATCTGCTTGCTCTCTGTATAGCTTCACATTTTTATCTTATTGAAATATGGAATAGTGTTTGACAAGAGTAATGTGTGTAATTTACAATTTGTTTATCTGAATCTTGGTCTCTGTAGATTACATCGGAGATGTCTGGCTCAGTGCATACTTTTACTGTAAATTGCTGTCTGACGAGTACACAACCATGCTGTTATTTACACTATGATGTACAAAGATAAAGTCTGCATCCTTCAGTTTACTGGATGTTGCTTGTTAGTCTGTTCGACCACCGTTGGAGCCCTTACACCGGAAGTCAGCTTTGTTTACTGCAGTGTACCCAATTGAAGTTGCTTATGTCATTGTTAAAGAAATAAATTGATACAATCAATACTGAACATGGTCTTTTTTGCTTTGTGTTTGAATGGAAGTAGGAAAATTCAGAATTCGTTTTAAACCTTGAATCCAGCTGGATAAGGATGCAGGATAAACCAAAGCTCGCACTACAAAGTTTTTTGCCTTTTATTTTAAAATGCATGAAAGCAATGGCTTGAGACTCGACAGATAAATAACTAGTTCTTATCAAATTATTTAAATGAGAAAAATGGTTGGCAGTCATTCAAGCTACAGAAAAGCTTCAAAAATGAGTTTTTACTTAAGATACCAGCAGAGGGTGCTGTAATGGCAGTCTAAAAATCTCCCTCTTGAACCTGTAGTCCTCGAGCCACACCAACTTTGGTCATGGACACTTACATCAGGACAAGGTGAAGCAGCTGTACAAGTGATGGCCTAATGCAGGACGGTAATCTATTGGGATATTGATTACTGAGGTGTTGAATACATTTACGTCCATAGTGCTATTACAGTCCAAATTACATGTATTACAGTATGGTAGTCAGTAGTTATATTTCACTCACAGTAGTATCCATATTGACAGTCAGGTATTGTACAAACACCTCTTAAATCCTTTGAGAAAATCCATAAAAGCTTTACAAATTTCCATGACAATATAATCTTGAGAAATATTCTACAAAAACCTTTCATAGCTTTTGTCAGCTGATGGCACTTAGTTATTTAGTATAGAATCGTTCCTCAAAGGTAGCTTATCCACTTGTATATAAAGTCTTACATATCAAACAATTGGCACTGAACAACATTTGCTTTTGGGCCACTATCCAGAACAAGCAAGATCAAGCTATAGCACCTTAGTGACAGACAGTCATCAAAAAACTTGCTCTTATATTTTTACTGTTATTCATTCAGTTCATTGCTTTCATATTGTTCTATGCTTTATATGTGCTCTATATGAGGGCTTACTTTACAGGTCAATAGTCTCACTGCAGACACTGAGAGCATCTATTTGTCTGCAAACATTAATGAATTCCTCTTGCACTGACTGATCCGGCTCAGATTGCTGTTCTGGACTTTCCTGGGAGTTCGAAGTCCAATGGTGTCTTTGCTGGCTGGCCTCCTGGGGTGCAGTTGTGACGGTGTGTCCAGAACTACAATTGATGGTTGAAGGATTGTTGTGCCCCTCTGGGCTAGAGCAAAGCACTAAAGAAGAGCCTGCCAGTGATGGCCTGTAGAGGGAGCAAGAACTGGAACTGCCTCTCCAGCGTTCCGGAGAAGAAGAACAGCAGGAGGATGTCAAGGAGGGAGAGGGAGGGAGACATAGAGAAGGTGTATCCTGCTGAGCTTGAACAGGAAGAGGGGCATGGGGCAGCATCTCCACACAGGAGGAGGTCCGGTACAAGCCAGGATCAGATGGATGGGCATCTTTGAGTGTTTGAGCACTGCTAGAACCTGTGTCCCTGCCCTCCAGGGAGTGGTCACTGGAAGTAAAAGGTCTCATTGGGCTGAAAAGACTCATGGGAAAAAGTGCTTCGCTGAACAGTGCTTCGTCAATGCTGCGGCGTAGGTTGATGGGTGATGGAGGCCGCAAGTCTGCTGTGGAGTCGCTGGTGCAGGACGAGCCCACTGATGGCGCTCCAGTATTTGGCAGTGTTTCAGGCAGGTCCAGGTCCAAATCCCGGTATGCAAGAGCTCGGTTACTGTGGTACAAGAGGTCCAGTCCATTCATGCTGCCCATACGGTCATCCACAAGTGTGTAGAGGGGAAGACATTCTGTCTCACCATGTCCGATTGGGTCACAGATAGCCAACTTCTCCTGCTGTGTCAGGGTCCACTGGTAGCTTCCAGGAATGATCGGCGACTTGGCAGCTAACAGTTCCATCCAGCAGGTGCCAGGTTGTGGGAGATGCTCAGAGCAGTAAACAGGCTGGGACACCACCAAGGCTAGTGTGAGGCAGACAACTGCCTCACACATTCGGCAACTTAGCTGGAAAGCCCACCATGGCCAGGGCTGGAAGACCTCAGCCCCCCCAGCAACACCAAGTGCATGGAGCATGGCATAGAGCTGTAGGCCGGCACAGGCCAGAGAAAACATGGCAGAAAGGAACACTGCAACTGCAGCTCGGTCCCAATCTTGGCTCTCTGCAAAGGGGCAACGATTGTAACGCTCAGCTGGTGTTGGCGAAGTGTTGTTCAGATGGTAAATATGCTTGGAGTCGGCACGTACATAGCAGTAGAACACAAAGTACGCAACAGATAAAAATGTTGCCAGAGCCACAAAGGCACCTCTGGAGATCAGGGAGAGAAAGAGACAAAGTGACGTCCCCCGCTGGTCAACGTGGACTAGTGTGACTGGGCCAAAGGCAGCAACGAAGTGTAGCAGAACCAGGCAGGCTAGGAAGCAAGGCCTCTGGAAGGCAGAGTAGGAGAGCTGCATGCGGGAGCGCATGGATAGTAGGAGGAAAACCAGCCCAAATGCTGCAGTCATACAAGGGAATGGGGCCTCATATAACAGCAGCGATGTCTCGGTAGAGGTCATGCGGTCCTGCTGTCCATATGCATCGTAGAGCAGAGCAAAAGCTCTGGTGCAGCCAGCAGCCAGTAGGAAGAGGCTGACCAGAGCAAAGTAGCCACAGCCCGATGGGCAGCACAGGGGCAGACAGAGAAGGTTAAGGGCGGAGGCCAGAGAGATCAGACAGAACACAGTGCCCAGGCCATAAATGTGTGCCTCCCACGCCAAACCCCAGGCTGCCATGGCACTGTTCCAGTCAGAATATAGTGGTACAAACATGGGCATGGATGAGAACAGGCTGGGAGTATGTGATTGGTTGATGGAGTTGGTGGTTATACTGTCATTGTTTCTGTTGTCACTTGCAAAAGTCGGGGCCCAAGATGCGCTGGAGTTGCAGACTCCGGAATATTCTGCATTGCAGTCAGGGAGAGCAGACTCTTGGGTCATATCTGGAAGCCAGTCTTCAGACACTGTAGTGGGCATCTCTGGAACAAAACAATAAAAAAGAACTTAGGGTTTATAGTTAACATGCTGGAGGTCTGTTATTGCCTATACGTTGTGAAGAGACAAAAAGTGTGGTTTAAAATACATGGACATTAAATTAATAGATTTAGATTGGATTTGTTTTGACTGGTGTTATCTTAGCTAGCTAACAGTGGTTGCTGCAGAGAAGGACTATCTGAGTGGTCATAGGACTTTCTGCCGAAAGAGAAGTTATGATCCATCCAAACTGATTTCCTGAAATTTAGTACTTGTAACCAGATAATCTTGTGGAACTCAAGCATGTGGTGCCAAGACTTTATTATTGATGTTGGTGTTCATGCAATGGTCCATTTGAATACACAAGATAACTTTTGCTGTGAATTCAAACTTCTGCCAGCTGAGACATAAACTGGCAAAGCCTCAGAAGTGAGCGTGTGTGTTGCCGTCTAATGTGTTCATCCTGTATTTAAGGCAAAAGCTCTCATGGGCCAATTTGTTCTGTAACATGGGGTGGTAGACTGAGCAGAGGGCTAGGCTGTGGGTGGAGACCACAAGCACTTAGGCAAGCACTTAGAGGAGAAGAGACATAACATCTGCTCTTTCCATATAAATGTAATTGCAATCATATCATTTGTGAGGCAGAATGGTGCGGTAAAAGGTTGTAGTTTTGGCTTTGGTGGCTTGGCTCACTCGCTGAGGAGTGTTACATACATTACGGCACCCAAATGATTTCAACTGCATGTGACGGACTGCTCAAAAGTTGCCATTCTGGAGCACTAATGTCCAGTGTCCCATGTGATTATGAAGCAACCACTCAAGCTAACTTAGTATTCTTAAGTTCTAAATAAATGGCTTAAAGCAAAATTAAATACTGTACTTCACTGTAGACATGTGCAGGTTCACTGGATGTTTTAGGCAGTAAATAAAATGAATATACTGTAATTTTGTTGTAGACATGATGACCCCTATAACCACCATTGTGAGGAAAGCCTCTCAACATTTTTTTTACAGTGTCATCTATAATCACTATGAATCGCTTTTTTTTTGACATTTTGAAGAAATCTGTGGAATTAACTCTTAAAGTGCTGATGCCATTCATATCTCTTGGGACAAATTCTGAGCAATAAAGAGAATGAATATAAAAGGTGTAGAACAAATGCACACAAACTACAACACAAAACCTGCTGTTCCCAGTAATGAATGCTGAATTATTATATCTGGGCTTATGGTGGGCTGGTGAGACCCTGAGCTGTTTTAATGTTTTTTTTTGTACACATCCATTAGTGAGCCACTTCCTGCTACACCCAGAGCCAAATGCACTGCTTTGTTTATGACGTTCTCCTCTTTTTAAAAAAGCAACCCTCTACACAAAATCCCTCCCAGAGGTGGGTTTGTTATTTTTGCACTGGCTTTAGCCTCCCTTGCTGATGACCACCACTTTCCCCAAAAATAACCAGTGTGCCTAGTCAGTGGTGAAAAGTGGCATCCATTAGAATGCAGTGTGGGTGCTTTGAGGGAAAATGCATGTGCCATGTTAGGAGAAAACTAGGGATAATGACTCCTGGCCCTCTCTGCATGATTAATGGTGAGTCTTAGCATGTGTAAGTGTGTGGGCTGGTTTCTGCGTGTATGCTGCACCTCCAAAGTTCAAATCTGGCCAAACTGAGTCTTTTCTTTAATCAAGAATACCATAACACATAACACAAGTCACTGGATGCTTCATGTCAAGATGGCCATTTCTGCAGGAAGTTAAATATAGGTTAACCATAGAGGCCTTTCATCTGCTCCTCTCATCAACTGGTGCACCGCATGCCATAGTAAATGTAGCTAAATGTCTCTGGAGCTTTAAAGCCTTTGATTCTGTAAATTCTGCAATAAAACTGTCAACTGACAGAGATAACAGCTCTACCAAAGAGTCTGGGGGAGAATTTCAGCTAAAATATGATTCTGTCATGGAGCTTGTTTATCGCTCCTCTGCGGGGTCTTTACTGAAGATGTCCAAGACATGTTCTGTGTTTGATGTGTTTCAGTCATCAGCTACATTTTTAATGATTAAAAATGAGATTATTACAAGTCAGTACAATGTGGCAGTAACATTATTACAAAGAGCTGATGTGATTGTCATGATGAATGCAGAGAGGCTCTTTACATTTCACGTCAACATGCATTGTCAGTGCATTTTTGGATTCCCGCCTCTGATGCGTTGTAATCAGATTATGATCACAGGTGGTCAAAGAAAGATATTGATCATATTCACCCCATTGACCTCATCATGAGTAGAATGCATTGCCTCTATCAACATACATTGCAGTGGCATTGGCTGAGTACTAACATTTTTGCTGCTCAAATACTGACCCTTGATGGCTCAGGGGACTACAGGGATGGGGTGCCTCTGTACAAGTTACACATTACAGTAATGTAATTACTTTTTCCTTTAACAAAGCAGTGTAATGTATTTTTTTTTTTTTTGCTTTCCTGCCCTAATTTAGCCATATCTTGTTCCACCTACTAGCTAGGACTCCTCAGTCATCATAACACAGGGAAAGTGGATAGGGAAACTTGACATCATTAGACAGCTTAACACGCTTAAAGGAGAACATTTACTACCAGTTCTGCTTTATCAGCTAACAGACAGCTATGCTGGAGAGGGTGGCCATTGTACCCAGAGAGAGCAATTCTAGTCTCTTGGACTTATGGTCATGGATGTTCATATGAGTTAATAAGAATTATGTTACAATATAAACAATATGTTATTTGTGTCTGTCCATGTGCGTAATTTGCATTTGCACATGTACTACCTGTGACAGTTGTCTGCATGCATCTGTGCACAGAGAAGCATAACAAGCGCAGAGAATTAGCTGAGCTGAGCAGAAGGAAAGACTGCAAGTCGGAAACTGCATGTACAAGATATGATACTTATTATTACACCCGAGGTCTTAACGAGTGCCTGGACATTTGCAAGATGCATGACATTACTGTGCATTTAAACAACCACAAACAGTGACATTCATATGGAAATGGAGAAAAACTACATGGAAATAAAACTAAAACAAGCTTTTTACATGAAGAAAAAGTTGAATCTTGGTATCACAAAGTGAGAAGTGTAAAAATGGAATCTGCACAACCCACAGGGTTAGGGGTCAGTGTTCAGTCTCCAAATAAGATTATTTATTTCTGTTGAGACAAAGAAAAGGCTGTGAGGATGAGCTGGCCGTCCGGTCGGGGTCAGGGCTGGTGGTGTTCTCTGCTGCGGCGGGGACCGGGGTGGTCTTCCTGTCTCCACCCCAGAGCAAAGGGTGTATAGAGTATGGGGAGTGTGAGTGTGTGTACGGTGTTCAGTTCTGTGTGTCTATATGTGGGGTGAGTGTGTGAATATTTGTTTGTGTGCATGAGGGTGTGGATGTATGCTTGTGTATGTGTGTGCCTGTTTATCTATGTCTATTTGTCAGGTCAGGCCTTAGACTCCACCTTACTCAACATCTCAGACACCCCCAGACCCTGCCCCATCACCACACCCTGCCGGTGGAAGATGCCCCCGGTCACCGGTGTGTTGGTGGCTTCTCGCTGTCCGGGGCTCGATACTCGGGTGACAGCTGACTCACTCTTGGCGGTCGCTTTGCGGGGGCAGGCTCTCTGGGCCTTTTTTGGCCCCGGCTTGGTGATGGTGGGCCCTTGGATCTCTGGGCCCAGGGACCGGTCTGCCTTGGGATGGCTGACTGCTGCCGGAACCTGCGGACCTGCTGCCGCAGCCCCCCGGGGTATCTACATTGTGGCCGCTGGAGGACCCCTCTCTGGGCTCTACTTTGCCCTTTTCTGGGTGGGGGCCGCAGTTTTCCCTGCAGTGGTTCTCATGTGCTGTTGCTTCAAAACATACTTTGTAATATTAGTTCTGTTGCTGCTCAGTAAAATATAACATGTTGCTGCAGTTTCTCTGCTGTTGTTTCTTCTTTTGTTTTCTCTTTTTTGTCAGCAGGAAAGGAAGCAGATTATCTGTTTGAATTTTTTCCCTTTTTGTTCCTTTCCTTTTTTTCTTTTTCTTTCCTCTCTCCCCCTCCATCTGTTGACTTTCTCCCCAATTTGTTTTGACTTGTACGTATGTATATGTATATGTACTGACAGGTCAGGAAAAAAAAGGCTCCTGTTAGCAGCAAAAGCATTCTCTGGGAAAGTACATCCAAATATGATCCAAATGGACATGAATGTTAATGGATGATGTAAACAGCTTCTGAGAGACAACAGAGACATTGATGCTTTTTAAAACATTACATCCCATCTGATTACCAAAGCATAATCTAACTTTGTTATAATCATATGAATGTACTGCAGGAAAAAAGCTGTCTTGTTTATCAGTCTTAGTGATGAATAATTACTTGTGGCTTGTTCTGTATGATTAGCTAATGCCTGGGAGTAATTAAACCCAAAGCATCACATTAGTCCTCAGCATGGACTGAGAACATGAACCAGGCACCGACAGGAAGAGGGTGGTGTGAAGGCCTGGCACTGATAAGAGGGAGGGAGGCCTTTGTCCTTGTTAACTTTCATCTGTTTATGGCCTTCAGCCTAAGTGATGTGGAAAACATCACTAGCCTCTGAGCACAGGCCAGAGGTTCAACCCAACAATCAATCAAATCTCACTACCCTGACTCTTACTAGGATATGGGCGTGAATGACATTCACCGTGGTCTGGTCGCTCACCAGTTCAGCTATCAATCGCAAAACAGAAGAGGGCGAAACGCCTCGGGACACCAATCAAAGCAGTCACGTATCACATGAGTAACAGCCAAATATCACATGAGCTGCTATCAGGGCTGAGCCATGTTTTCTTTCCAGCAAACATTATTAGATGACTCTAGAGAACAGGGGTGGAGGACAGAGTAGGGGAGCGGAAAGGAAACTGAAGGGGGAATGTCTCCACTTATCCCCAGGGGGTTCCATGGGCTTTCCCCTGTAATGTACAGATAGATACCATTGTTTGCAGTATTGTTCTAGGTGGTTCTACATGTACTTTTTGTGTCTGTTGATTTCCTAAGTGAAAATATCTCCTATAAACTAGTTTAACTAAAATTTTGCTAAATTTGCTTAAAGAAATTACTTCCTAAGAGTTGGGATACATGCTGAAAAAAGTTAGTTCTTTAAACAGACTTTCTGCACTATTGTCAGTATTGAGCACAAGGTCACAGTGAAATAAACCAGTCCATTTGAAATAATTAGAAAAGAATGATTCCGATGGATTTGAAATACACTACATACCCTAAATTGGCAGGGCTGGTTTAATACTGTGGTGGTGCTGTGTGCCCAGACAGCCTTGAATCTGGAATCAAGCCTAGAGTTTTGGCTTTGGACGTCAAGGTTAAGTTCTTGTTGGATGTAGCATTGCCCAACATATCCTTACAGACCCATATCATTGCACAGCTTAAGAGCCAAACCATTAGCTAATGGGGCATTAACATCATTTTTGTTTTGATTTTATTTGAAAAGGCAAGTTTCATAAGACATTACATTACAGGCCACATTACATAACCACACAGTGTTTTCTCAAACATGGGGTGGCTGCCACAGGTCTCCATAGTTCCATAGCGGTGTACTCAAGTGATACTCCAGTCTTAATTTCTATGTTTGTCACTAAAGCCACTCAAAACATTTTTAAAATTTTGAATTTGACACCAGTAAGTGTCTACCCCCACCTTTCAACTAGCAAGTCCCTTTTGGGATGTTTCATCACTTGCACTCTCAACAAAGATTCCAAGCTAAGAATACATGCTACTTGCTGGTCAACTCTTCCTGCTAGCTAATACACTGAGGTTATGCTATTTAAGCTAACACTACTGGACAGCCCTTACTCTGTGTAAGGTGAAAGTGAACTTCAAGTAACTCAAAGTAATTATCAGAGGAGATTTATAATGAAATATGTAATTTTCTTTACTCTTACTCTGGTAGTAAATTTCAGTTCTCATCAGATTGTAAACCATTCTCACTAATCCCGATAATCAGCAGCTAATCAGGAGATGAATACAGTTGTCCAACCTTTCTTGACAACATTTTCTCTTTACCAAGGCATCCCACCAGGAGGGGATTCATTTAGTTTTTGCTTACTTCACTTTGAACTTCTCTTTTCTGCATCATGGATGAGTGGACAGTGTGACAGCCTCATACATATTGAGCAGATGTGTCTGACAGGAGCCACTGAAGAAGACAAGAAGGCAAAGCATCTAATCCAAAACCAACCCTTTCTTCCAAGGCGCTGGTCCAATCAAGTCAAATAGTCTGCAAGTCTAATGTCTTTGAAGCTTTATCCAAATAAATATACATTCATCCATGAAACCTACATCCTGTATCCATGAGGCCCATTTGTCCATCTATTATTGGAATTTAGGTTAGCCCTCTGAATGCGGGAGTGAGAAAGTGGGTTAGGTGTCGCTACAGACTAACTGGGTCTGAGAGGTACCTCAGGAGGAGACATTTTACAGCAACATACTTCTGCCTGTGCTCAGAGCTTTGGTCTCATTGAACAAATGCTGTCTCTTCAGCTTTGATGTATGGTGTAATATTTTGCTCATTGCTTAAGGTAACTGGTATGTGAAAAACCATGCCCTCACCCACAAATCTGCATCTGTTCCCTTTGGAAGCAATTACAGTCGGGCAAGAAATGGCCAGATTGAATTTAGTCAGCCATATCACATAGAAAGATTGCACATAAGAGGTGATGAACAGTTGTGGTTGTGCTGTCCTGAACATGGCCATATGGGTACATGCGGACTAGACTGCTTTTACTGCTCTGTTAGTACATTTCAGTTCTCATTACCACTTTTTGTAAACCACCACCATTTTATTCTTAATCCCATTCCTGAGGGAGTACAGTCCTACACTGTTTTATCTAATTCCTTGCTTATCACACCTCCTCAACTTATCATGGCCCTTGTGAGCTGGACTATGAAAGTACAGTAAGGCATTAGAAACACACTGCACTAAAGTAATGACGTAAAACTGGATTCCTGGTGAATCATTCCCGGGGCTGCTGTAAGCATTAGATTAGACAATCTGAATCACCTGTCGTCTGCTGTGTTGTCCTGCTGCTGGGTATGCTGTTTTCTCTGCTTTGCTCTGTTGCTGTGATGTCAGTAGGCTTCTCTGTATTCCCATTTATCTTTTTCTTTTCTAAACCTAAAAACAGAGACAGAAGACACGTGGCTTAAAATGTGGCACTTTGAGACAACTCATTTCACTCTTAAAATCTTAAAACATGTAGCAGAGTTTGTAAGATGCAATGAGGAATGAGAAGAGGATGTTTTCTAACCTAGTTCTGTCAAGGGAATCTCTCTTAAGCACCTAAACAGATCCAGCCATCCGTAGCACTGGAACGTTCCCGCTGCCTAATTACTTTAACTTTTTCTTTTGTATTTGTTTGCGGTGCTCTGGGTTGCAGTTGGACATCATTATGTTTCTGTAATGTCATTGTACTTACAATACATGGGTTTGCAAACTGTAGCACATTTCTAGAGAACATCATTGAAACAATAAGGTAGTCAAAAGTCTTTGTATCCCTTTCATCTGTTCCACTGGGCACAACAATGTACTTCAGCATTGGTAAGAGCACCAAATCTTGGAGAAAAAAAACCTACAGAAAACTGTGGTTCAACTCAACTGTCAATATGGCTTGAACCCACTCTGAGAATGAATGTATGCTTGATATTTTGGAATAGTTGCATTTGTGCAGCGTTACTTCAGCACAGATGGTATATCCTGAGTGCAATATGGCAGTGCCTCCAAATTTGAGTTGAGATGCACTAACACAGGGCTGACACAATCATGGCATGATGTTGCGTAACTACCTGCTGGCCACTGACCTCCACAGATTTAGAGACATCCCTCGAGGTTACTACAGTACCAAACTGTTTACAGAAACATATTTACAGTATATGTCAGGAAACATACAAAAAGAAAATACTGCACAAACTAGATGGAGAAATCACATATTTTGGTAATATAACACAGATCAACATGGTCACACAGAGGACTGACTTGTTTTGTCACCCCTGAGAAATGTAACTCTGCCAATAAAAGCAAAACACCATGGATCTTATCAGGGGTCTTATCAGGGGTCTCCACCTCCAAAATACATAGTTATTTCAGCATTTAGAAAAATGCAGTGTAAACACCCCCCGATACTACTTAAACATCCATGCACATTTGAAAACCGGACTGTGAACAATGTGAACAGCACTGGTCAGATCTCTGAAGCTTCCAGAGCTGCTGTGGCTCCTCTCCATGTTTTTGCCCTTATTTGCATGAGTAAAAGGCTCTGCACCAAGCCAGGCATGAAGATAACGAGGTGCCAGTGTGTGTGTGAGTTCATGTGTGTGTGTGTGTAAATGCGAGTGTTTCTATCTGGTTTTCTCTGCTCATCCTTTCCTGGCAGAGTTCCATGCTCAGCAGCTAAGCTGTCAAACACCACTAGCCCCCACTTCACCCTGAAGGCTCTTTCTCTCTTTCTGGCTATCTCTCACACACTCTGCACCAAAGACAGCAAGGGGGGTGTTAAGGATACATCACAGCATTCATACACCTTTGAACATCCAATAATTAAATAAAACTAGTGTACAGTAACCCCTCCCTTTTCGCGGGGGTTACGTTCTAAGAGAACCAAGAGAACCAACATATAGTGTTGTGTTTTATTTTTAAAAAAATGCCTAAAAAGGCTATTTTTATAATGTAAACCCTAAATATGCCCCCAAATATGCTCCCAGAACACTTTAATTTAATTTTAAACTCAGTTTAATGCATTAACCTTAAAGAAAATGTAAAGATAAACCTGTATTCACCTCTTTTCATTTAAATTCCCCACCGAAATATGCAACTCGGAAGGTTGCAGGACAAAAGTATTAGGACACTGCAGCGAGGTGAATCTACTCAGGCTAAAATACAAATGAGGGCTCGTTGGAAAGGTCTCCTGGAGTCCTGGCACCGCGGAGAAATCGCACTTGGAGCGCAGGGGCTCAACCCTGGTGCGTCTAGGTCGGCTATAGCCTTGTGTGAAAACATCCAGAAATTTTTTTTATTGCCACAAAAAAAAAGGCAGAGGATATTTGCAGTTTCCGCGTTATTGTGGGGATTTCCGCGTAAAACTGTCACGATTTCCGGCCGCGACCACTGGTGGTCGCTATTGGACAAGGGACTTGCTCGACCTCACCTACACTCAGCTGAATGCCTGTGATCAGCCTTCCACCTGATTCACCTTCACCTAGTCACTGTGTAAATTAGCCTAGCACCTGAATCTCACTTCACCTCCCCTCACCTTAAGGTAGAAATAGCCATTGGTCTTAGTTGTCCCTCACGCGAACATACCCTCACCTTATGCCCGTCCCGTTTCCTTGCGCTCTTTCATGTTCGCTCGTGGACTGACGGCCACCGTGCCGGACCTTGCTTTCTCTGCCTTTTTTGTTCTCATTAAAATCCTAAATCAGCATGGAAGTCTGTTCGGGTGTCTGTTCCTTCCCGCCTTGGCCCAGACGGGACCGGGTTGTGACAAAAACTAGTGTGTGACTGAATCCACGACTCCTGATTCATATAAATCTGGGGGATTACTGTATACAATATATTCTTTATTTTTACAAGCAGGAGATCAGTTAAAGCCACATGATTTAGATGGAGGATCTCCACTTTATTTGTCTATTTAAATGCTAGAGAATGCTCAGCTGGATAGACACATGTTGACCTGAGTTACATTGTAGCTACATGTCAGTTTGGCAGATAATGTTTAGGTTAAAAACACACTAGAGAGCCCCAGAAAGACATAAATGACACAACCGTTTCACAGCATAAACATAGAATAATGTACCATAGTTCTGAATTTTAAAACTTTAAGTAGCTGAATAATAAAATAAGAGGGTTTCAAGCACTCTAGCTAGTTGTGTGTATCAAACTCACTAGTTGTGTGTTATAAGTGATTTTTGGCAATTATTTAAAGGCAGGTTTTGAATTAGTCAGTCACACTCTTAAGGGATTAAGTGAGACATGGAGTGTACATGGATTCCTTCACTGTTTTCCTTAAAGTCATTTATGTGTAACATCTTGAAATGGGGCCCACAGAGGCAATGAAAAGACACAGATCAGCAGTTTATCCTTGCACAGTGAACACATGCTAGCCTATACAGAGTGGAAAATATCACAATACCCCTTGAGCTGTGTCCGATGTGACAGTTCAGGCTAAAGACAAGACTGCGAATGAGGACACTATGTCGACACCTGCCTGCAAATTCTATCACGGGGCCATCGCATAGATTTGAACTGTTCTGAGGTGATGGAGCTCCATCCAATAGGAAGTTTGTGAACCCATCACTAATGCCCTCTTATTTTCAGAAGCAATATCAGACAAAACAGGTGTTCACTGCACATATTATATTCTTATATTCTAATGCTACGTTCAGGTCACTTTTACCTTCTTAAAAAAGCTAACTTCATGGTCAGTTTTCTAGATCTAACCAATCTCTGTATTATGTGGACAATATGCACGTGTGTGTTTCCCATCCACACAGTCCTTTTCTGAAAACTAAGCAGCAAAAACAAATCATAGTTTAAATATCCTTATTCATATATATTTGATGGGATCTGGGAAAACCCTTCATCTGGTGGCATTTGACCTTTTTGAGCTTTTGATACCTGTTTCAAGCTCTTTTCAAATATGTTTTCATTATTTTCATACCTAGTACCT
>JBBPCW010000127.1:15460624-15476027 GCA_037974425.1 Phenacogrammus interruptus
CACACACACACACACACACACACACACACACACACACACACACACACACACACACACACACACACACACACAATTTCTGAATATCTGATGTCAGAGCTGCTGTTTGTGCTGCTGTTCTGCTTTTTAACTGTTGATGCCATCTACTGGTGGCCAAAAGGAACTGAACATATAAAGACCTTGTCTTCGCGTTCTCTACATCCTGCTTCAGCTTTCACTCCAATTAAAGGACACGAATCTCAAAACGTGTTTGAAAGACACATTTCCTTTCCAAACCTGCGTTACTCTTTTTTTTTTTTATAGCATCCTATAAGCTTGATCCACATTTGACTTGTACCAATCAAAAAT
Source organism: Phenacogrammus interruptus (assembly GCA_037974425.1). Classification (NCBI taxonomy): domain Eukaryota; kingdom Metazoa; phylum Chordata; class Actinopteri; order Characiformes; family Alestidae; genus Phenacogrammus; species Phenacogrammus interruptus. The sequence continues at coordinate 15,460,970 of JBBPCW010000127.1, forward strand.
TCTGCATTGTTGTTGGAATAGCTGTTTTAACAGCCACATCTTTTTGCACTATAAAGCAGGAAGTGTATGAAGAGATAAGGACAGCAGTGTAGGATGAATATCATTTACAGTTTTGGCAGTGACCGAGGGCTACTGCCAGTATAACTGACTCATTGAGTGGAAACCATCTTACTTGATAATATACACATGCTGACAGCTTTGATAAGCTACACCATTGCTGATAAAGATCACATTTAGAGAACTGGGTATTGTAGACATTTGAGGAATGAGAGAGAGAAGAGAAGGGTGGGTCAATCTCTGACAGGTCAGAGGTCAGTTTTAACTGTGACCGAGGAGCATTACGACTAAAACAAGAAGGTAGAGGTCATGGATCAGACAGGGGTGTCTCTGGTGGGTCAGAGCACAATTTGATGATTCCTGGACAAACACAAAAACCAAGCCTGGTAATTAACTGTTGGGCTGAATCTCTCCCTCAGATTTCTAGCAAAGTGATGTGATCACAGTTGAACACCAGGGGGCAGGAGAGGTCATTAAGCAATAACCCTGCTGCTTCTGTATCTTTCCCATCTTGCCTCACTCTGCAAAGAAGCAGCACCCCCACCTTTCTCTCTCCTGCTTTCTCTCACTCTCTGTCCCAAAAACATTTGCACTAAGACTAAGAATCATGAACCAGCTAAGAAACCAAATAGTCCTTCTTCAGTCGATTTTGCTTTAGTATATTTACATTTGCGAGAACGAGTTTATGGATGTCTTTGGAATGATGGATTTCTGCATGAATGTTTTATACATTACGATCTGATCTTTGTCTGTGTCAAGACAATAAATACAGTCTTCTGGAAAACGTGTACCTCTAGCATAATAAGCTCTTTATAGGAGGATAATTGCAGTTAGGTTGTCCAGTCAGTTCACCTGTGAGTTTAAAACATGCTGCATATTCTAGTCAAATGGAATACAGCCAGGAATTTCAGATGATCTCAGAAGAAAAAAGCTGTTCACAAGATTGGAAGGAGTCACTGGAGGGCTTCTAAAGACTTGGGCTTCCATCATTTCACAATTTACAAACAAGAAATTTGGCATTGTTGCTGCTCTCACTGGGAGTGGTTGTTCTATAAAGGTCAATGCACCACTGTAGAATCTTTAAACAAGTTACAGAGAACTCCAGACTGGCTACTCAGGATTTGCAGGCATCTCTTGTACTTTAAAGAGTCCATGCTCATACTTCTACCAGGAACAAATATTAAATAATATGAGGAGAGAGGAAATGACTACAGTACATATACACATAAATGGAAAATATACACAGAACAGCTGCTCTGCTGCTGCAGAGTCAGAACAGCTTTTAATTGTTAAAGAACCAGTGACTATTTTGTGTGTATAACAGAACATCAAGACCTAACAGAACAGCCAAAGGAGGTTGTCACACATGGCAGAGATTTAAAACACAGAAGTCAATCAACACAGCAGCTCAAGCAGAAACATTTCTGTGCTGTAGAAGCTATAAAGACATCCCAGTTTCCCTGAAGCCCTTCGTGATGTCATCTGAATCAAGCCTGTCGAGCATGAAACTGTTTGGTAAAGAGAGATGGCAGATAGAAAGATCTTTCTGCATACATACAAACTGTACAGGCTTACATAATGCATAGGTAATAGAACATGTATTGGGGATGCAAAAAGTAACATAGGATGCAAAGAGAACACCTCTGACAATCTTTTCTGATCTCATTAGAGAAAGAGCAAGTTGGTAGCGTGCAATAATTAATTTCTGTGCCACAACCTTCAAAGCTTCTCTAATGGGTTTTTCAGTTAGGTTGTACATTAATGTGTTTGAGAGGGCAGAAACGGAGAGAGAGCGAGCGAGAGAGAGAGTGAAAGAGAGAGGGAGAAAGAGAGACAAGAGAGAGCATATCAAAGTGCTTTTCTTATAGCCCTCCATAGCCCAAAGATCAGAAAACATAGCACTAAGACCTTGAGAGGGGAATTGAATGCTTACGAGGCAGAACTATATCTGCAAGGCCCTCTGCGACCAACTTTCTTTTTTCTATAACTAATTAATTCTTGTTAATTGCTGGATTAGGCAGAAAAAGGCCCTGATCTTGTGGAACTAAGGGCCACACTGAGCCTGCCCTTGGCCTGATAAGACATGACAACGGGATGGGAGGTAAATCATGAAAAAATGGGCATTCCTGATCAGGATAGACCTCTGAAACAGGTTTAGAGGCAGATCTAATGTAATGACCTTTTAATGCAGTCCTGTAATGTACAATATGCAATTTTACACTCATAAAATGTACACTCATAAAATGAACACCTGTCTTTATAAATTATGCTGCTTCATATTGGCATTAAAACATGTGGTTCTGTGTCTCATAACAGAGTGGCATTGTTAAACAGTATAAATGTTGCCTAAATACCAGTTAGCCACTTTTTAAAATCCTGCTTTGAAGACATGGTAATGTTTGTAAAAATGTGTTTTTGTAGACACTCATGGTTTGACGTATACACACAGGATGCTTGGGCTTCTGTGCAGCATTAGTCTTTAAGACTGGTGTATGTAGAGCTCTTTTCTGATTATCTGCTCTGTATGGAGCTTCATTCAAAAACAATCTGAAACAGTCCTTATGATTTCATTGCAAGGGGGGCACTTGGGCCCTTATAACCAAAAAGATGCCACTGTTCAGTGGTGTTTGCATGAACTAGCACTGCAGAGTCAGGACCTGCTTGCTCCCACATAATAAGCACCTCTCTGCTGCCACTGTTTAGGATTTGTCAGAGAGATTTTTGTCGTGTGTGTGTGTGTGTGTGTGTGTGTGTGTGTGTGTGTGTGTGTGTGTGTGTGTGTTTGTGTGTGTGTGTGTGAGAGTGAGGGAGAGAGGGAAAGTGCGATCGTTTTGGACAGGTATTAAAGTGTAATGTGTTGCGTCACGTCGCCTGCCCTGTCTCCTGTCGTTAGTGTCAGCTCTAATGCCCTGTTCAGTGGCGGTCCTGGCGGGTAATCCCGTCTCCCCCAGGCCGTCTGAAAAAGTGCACATCCAAAGGAAAGGTCAGCATTATCTGACTGCACTTCCAAACACAACCTTCCCCTCTCTTTCTCTCTCTCTCTCTCTCTCTCTCTCTCTCTCTCTCTCTCTCTCTCTCTCTCTCTCTTATCCTGCTTCTCTCTCTCCTCTCTCTCTCCTTTCTCTTTTTTCTTTGCTTATCACCTGCTGGTGCATACACAGCTCTCCAGCGCTTTCCAAAGCTACAGCACAAATCAACGGACCTCGGACCTCTGCTGGCCTTGAGTCATGATTATGACATGAGTTTGCATTTTTATGTCTCCTTGTGGCTGTGCAGCCCACACTGCTCACATCCTTTTATCTGTGTGTGTCCTAGGAGATGTCATATGTGTGTGTATATGTGGAAGGAGGGAAGGGGCTTTGGTTTTCTTTTTATTTATGTACAGTAACGCTTTGTCAGATTGTTGTCATGGCCGCATCTGCCTTCAATATTTCTGCCTTTCAAAAATCACTTAATTGTCCATTAAACAGACGGAAATTACTCTTTTGCCCCCGAAAGAGCTCAGTAACATACCATGAACTACAGTGAGATGCTTCTTTTTCTTTAAGAAATTTGTGAATGTCAAGGTTTCACATTAACAGAAAGGTTTTGGGAACCCTGCCCGAGATTTTTGTGTGAATCCGCAGTAGAACTATTTTTGTAAATGAGATATGTTAGGCTGAAGAACCATTTTTAAATTTTAAAACACTTCCACATTATATACATTTGCAAAGAGCCTTTTTTATTGTAAGGATATCTTTAAAATATGTTTAAAATCCAAGAACCCCTTGTTGTACCTGTTTGTAGAGCTTTTAGTCATGTAGGTTATTTTAACCCTTAAAACATTCTTTACACTCACATATCTCATTTAGCAAAATGGTTCTTAGGGGAACCAAAAGTAATAGTAGTTCAATGACATCACTCAAGGACACCCCTCCCCACTCTTTTAGTAAGAGTGCATGTCCAAGGACAGGAAAGGAATGCTTTAATGCATCTCCTTGAAAGGAATGTATTCACAGCACATGAATGAAAACCAAAATGCAGTACAATATTCTAGTACATTACAGTATATAATACTGGTGGAGCTTCAGGTTGTAACCTTATTAAGGTGACTATCTGACCTTAGCACAAAGGAATTCCTCACAAGTTTTCTCGAAAATGAATCATGCTCTGTAGACATGGGGCTAGTCTTTTCTTTTTTTTTTCTTTTCTTTTCTCTAACATTCCCTAAATTTCTTTCTCTCTGCATCACTCACTTACTCACTTTCTTCTCTCACTCGGCCCCTCAGTGATCTTTACTGTGTGAACCTGTCAGTCAGTGAGTCTGTAATCTTTATTGGCTGCCTGTGCCGGACTGCTGTTGGACAGATATGGAAGTGAAGGCGCAGAGTGGCAGGTTTGGAGCCAAAGCTGGACATTGTGTCTCTGGATCAGAGATTCAGACCCATCAGTTCCCGAGGAAATGATGAAAATCAAACTCTGAGCTCTCGGTTCCAGGACCACCGTTCCCTTAGTATGTTATTACAGCAGCCGGTCTGTTCTGTACCCATGGTTACGGCTCTGTGCTGATCTGTAAGTGTGGCTGTCATGACACATTGTGTTGGATCCTTGATCATATTCATTAGTGCTCTTCCTGCAGTATCTCCATCTCCCTGTTATCCCAGCCAATACGTCAGATGTGCTCTTTAATTTTTTAGAAATGTGTTGCTTGCGGAACAATTTCCAAATCGCTTCACACTTGATGAGGGAGTAATGACATTATAATATAATTTCTGAGTATTTAAGATTTTTTTTTGTGTTAGATTGAATGGTTGAGGCTGGTGTGATGTAGTGGGTAATACCCCTACCCTCAGAGCAGCAGACTGGGCTTTGCTCTTTTACTTTTTTTAATGATACATTATGAATATATAAATGTAAACACATTACTGCCACAACCCTTAATGTTTTAGCACTGCTAAGTTGATATAGGTTTATGAGCCATTGGAGCAACCACCGGCGAGAGATTAAATGATTCTAGACTACAGTCTCTCTCTAATTTGATTTTATTTATTTATTTTTTTTAAACTTTACATTTTACTTACATCTATACGTATACTTACTTGTACTCATTTCTTTATTTTATTCTGAAAATGTCCAGATTTTAATTTATAAGTTACTTATTGTTTTAATGTTTGCACAGTCAGTAAGGAGCGGTTCAGGATACATTTCACTGTGAAATGTACTTGTACTTGTATGACTGTATGTGACAAATAAAGAATCTTGAATCTTTGGAACCAGTCTCTTTGGAACCTCATGTTAAACGTTGACAGCTGATGGGATATGAGTTTTTTCAGGGGTAGAAAATAATTAAATGGACACATTCTGAAAACACACTCTGAACGTCGTGCTGTGCCTTTTGTTAACTGCCTTTTGTTAACTATCCTACAGTAGTGCCACAATAGTCTTACATGGGATTTTCCAGTTTAAAGACATCTTCAGAGGATGTATCTTGGAGGTGCTGTAAGACACGTGAGTGCCAGATGTTTGATTTTTTTGTAGTTGTTGTTATTGATGGCCTAATGCAGGTATTTCTCTATCCTTTTACTTATGACTGCTGGAACAAAACATTTTTTAGTTTAGTTCAAGAGTGTATTTATATCACATTTAAATTCTAATTACAACATCCTCAAGTGACTTAATATCCATCCATATTTATGACCAAACACTGCACAGTATTTCTCCTCCAGAAATGGCCAGTTATTAGTTTTCCTGTACACCACAGACGTATGTAGCCTTAGGCCACATGCCAATAAATTCTCAAGTGCTTCAAATGTAAACAGTACTCAAGTTTATGGGCATAGATAAGCACATAATACCCTTGAAATATATGCACTCTAAACATTAGACCTTCAAGTTAATCAAGCCAGTCTACAAAGGCGTAAGCTCTTTAAATGCAAATGGCTCTATTGTACAGAATGTCAGTGTGCTCTGTGGGAGAGAGTTTCTATGAAAATATGGGTTCTTTTTCAGTAATGCTGCTCTCAAGTCTTGTTTCATTCGACTGAATGGGTCTTTTTGAAAGGGGTCGAAAGGTCTTATCAGTGTTTATCTTTGACTGTTTACCTATTGTCCCTTGTTGTGAGTCTTGAGGTTGACTTGTTTATATTTTAGACATTTGAGGTACCGGGCATTATGAGGAAATTCCTTCACTCTTCTCATTTTTACAGGCTCTCCAGATGAGAGATTTAAAGGTGTAATTTCATAGAGGGACTGTAGCAGAGCAGCTCCACTCATTGGCTTGTTAGGTTGTAAATTAAAAGGTTTAAAGAGAGAAGAGATTGGCAACATTGTGTTACAGAGAGAAAGATGGATAATGTGCTTGAGTCTCTACAGGCCCATTTTAGATGCATTAAAACCAGCCTTGTAAAAACCCTAGTGTAACTCCAGTAAGAGTGACGCCATGCCCTTGGTTGACTATGCCAACTGGAAATAAAGGACTTTAGTTCTTTTATATGACTTCATCATATACAGAACGCAACCATAAATCCATGGTTTATCTGCCTAGCCTGCTAGCTTGTTGATGCAGCAAAAAAGTTCCAGTTTAGTTGGAGTTGATTACAGATAGTTTTGCTTTCACTCTGCATGTCAAACTGATAAAAATTAATTGCACAGCCACTCAAGCTCATCAAGCTGCTCAGCTGGAGTTAAATCGAAGTTTCCACAAGTTTGTTTCTACACACACCCTGACTTTAATTATTTGCTCACTGCTGGAACTCATAGGCCTGTTCTCAGGTGGCTCGTCACTGAGGACCTCCATATCAATCTAGAATGGGAAAGCAAAAAGGAGACAGCTGCTTGTTGATGACACTGCATGTTTAGCATTACCAATCAGAACTGCATATGTAGCGGAAAAAGAATTTTTGGGTTCACGTTTAAAGTTTAACTATTTTCTTTCCAATAATTTCTGGTCAGTAACGCCCATAGGTTTGTTTTTGTACCAGGCTGGCTATAAAAAGGGGTGAGAGCAAAACACCTACGTCATGGAGGTCCTACCTGGGCAGTTTCGTCTTCAGTGCCTCTGTGTGTAGCGGCTTCTCCCCTTGGTCCGGCGTGTGACGCGCTGTGTTCCATTTGTGTAAAGTTTGATGTCTTTGGAGCGATTATTTATGCGTTCTCGATTGACTTGCAGTGACTTGCAGTTACGACTGGTGCTAGTGTTTAGCTCTGTGTGGCCACTCGTGCTTATTTATCCGATTGGCTTATGGTACTAAAAACAACTTGGTGAGCCTGTGATACGACTGCTGTTTTGCCTTATTAAGTTCTTTATACAACTTTGGTGTGCCCCTCGGTTGCTATTGGGGGAAGTTTTTGATGTCCAGCACCAGTGTGGAAACTGTTGGAGCCACGTGGCTGAATCGGCAAGCCGAGATCTGCCCACAATCACGTTGGCCATCTTGGCATTGCACTTTGGGAACTGTGGTTTCAGGCCGGATTTCGAGTTGAACTGACCCTTTTGAATTAACCATTCTGAATGTGTTTTTAGTCTCTCAATGTGTAAGGAGAGATTTAAAGCTTCTTTGTTGTTTTCTTTCTCTCTTTATTTTTGCTTCAGGCAAGCTCTTGATCGTGCCTATTCTAGTTTGTGATAAGTGTGTTATGTAAAATGTGTGGTTAGGTGCTTTCTGTGGGGAGTACCTGCATCCATTGTGTGTAATTTTCCAATTCATATGTTTATATACCATTTTTGTGTTGGAAATGGTAGGATAGGTAATGATGTGAGCTTTCCTTATCTCTGAGGGGTAACTACTGCTAGGTTAGGCTGTTTCTTTCTGTGGTTGCTTTATTTATGTATTTTTGTGTATTACAGGAGTGGAGCTTGTCAGACCATAGTAGCGAGCGGTAGTGGTGTTTTCCATTCACTGGTTGCAGTGTGGTGGTGTGGGGAACTCTGTGGGTGAGCATGGGTATATGTGTATGTGAATGTATAGGGTAATAGGGAACTCCACCCTGCTTATTGAATGTGGAGCTGGTAAGACCTCATTTACTGCGTTTAATTCTTTTTTTTTTCTTTCAGGTTTATATTTACTTTTAAATGATTTTAGTATTGTTTTATCTTAACTTCTTATAATAAAGTATTTGTGATCATTGTCTCATGCTCCTTCTTTGAGTGGATGAACCTGTGTGCCTTTTGAATTAGTGAAAGTAATATTTCCGGGGGTGAAATTCCCCAGGTGGCGTAGTCAGATATTCCTACTTTCTTGATCACTTTGCTACCAGTTGGCTTAGTGACTTATTTTATAGCCAGTTTTTCACATAAACTAGCATAGTTGTATAACCATCACTCCCTTCAATTTACTCCCCTGACCGCCCCGCCACAAACATAAACACACATACAGTCTATCTTCTTAAGTAGAAGCCCCTATCATGTAGGTCATGCAAGGTGGTGCACAGTTAGAGATTGCAGCCTTTCTGTTGAGGCACGGCAGCCTGAACCATTCAGAACGCCTATAATAAATCCCCACACTTCCTAAACCACAGATTGCGGATCTATAGACACAAACAAAAATGAAGTTCAGTGGCAGAAATAATCAGAATTTTTACTTCTGCTGGAGGTGAGACGTTCCCCAAACAGCAAGACCTTTGTGAGTTTGTGTTCAGTTGTTAGTGCACAGTGTGAACCTTACTAACTGCAAGCTTCAATAGCCTATTTACTACTACTATCTAAGACATTCATGTTTCAGAAAACATTTAAATTAATGGTCATATCTGGCAATATTCCATTATAGTCCAGAATTCTACAAATTCTAATAATAGTCTGTAATTGTTGTTGTGCCACAGAAAAAAGAAACTGGACTGGAGATTTTTTTCAGTCAGGAAATACGTTTATTCAGATGTGCACAGCAGGAGAATTGCAGGTTGACATGACAAAGCCAAATGTGTCTATTCTGACACAATTTCAGTCTGACCTGAAGTATTCTACCAGTTGTCAAGAGAGGATGTTAATAACATGATCTGAATGTGGCCCCCACAGTGTCAACTGAGAAATAGAGAAAACACTCAAGTCAGAGTCAGAAACATTGACACCATTGAGATCCAGAAACACTTGTTCTACTTTCCTTGTAAAGTTAGACATGTAGAGCAGGTACATTCCAAATTCAGGCATTCTACTGTGATTATGCTTAGGAGAAACAAACTGAAAAACAATATCTCTAATAATTATGCTTAGTTGAGTGATTAATGAAATAAAGCACTGGTTAAATAATGATAAAATAATCAGAATAAATTGAAAATTCCCCAAGTTGCCTTTCCAATTAGATGAACAATGTGTCTCTTGGTCTGTTGCGCAAACATAAAAGCCTTGTTTTTTGGGTTGTCCTGGCATTACCCATAACCCCATAACACATGTTGTATGTAGTGCTGAAGGTTTTTCCTCTGATAGTTACTTCATTGCCCTGCTGTCTCTTGTCTGTCAGAAAACTTGATCTTTTTTGTCCCAATTTATTTTTGTCCCAATAAATTGGTCCTGGAGGCCCACTGCCTAACACATTTTTGTGCTTTCTCTGCTTTAACACATCAACTTGGCAAGAAGCTCTTAGTGAGCTGATTTGTTAGATAAAATGTGATGGAAGCTGGGAAATCAACTAAATGTGCAGAGCAGGAGGCCCCCAGGGTGGTCTTCATCGGTGGTCAGTTTCTGACCACAAAGGCACTCTTGGCTGGATATATTTATGTGGTGAACTGTTCTCAACCTAGCAGTAACACTGCTGCAGCTCCAGCTGTGTCTTATATGCTCATACTAATGCCACAAACACAACTATACCACGACTGATTCAATGTCATTGCTCAGTAATGGAGATAGTCAGTGATGCAGATAGAGAGTAGCTGTGCCTAAGCCCAAAATAAGGTAGGTGTGTCTAATAAAGTGGCAGTAGAGTGTATACACACAAACACACTTTCTCCTCCCTCTGTCTTTTCTTTTTATTTTCAAGGTTATGCCAAGGTATTTAAAAACTTGCAGCAGCAGATGAGATTGTTTTTTTTTTGCTTAACCCGGTAATCAGCTTTTTCCCCTCTTCGCCAAAATAATGACAGTATGACTCACCCCCTAGAAGATGATAACATAGAAATTAAATAAGAGAGACAGCAAGGGCTGGGGGAGGGTGAAAAAAGAAGAAGAAAGATCAAAGAGAATCCTGCTCCACTCTCTCTCTCTCTCTCTTGGCTCAAGTGATCAATACTTTAATGGGCCTGATTCTCCATGCCTGCTGGAGCCTTTTCCTCTTATCGCTTCTCTTTAATATGCAAACCTAATGACAGAGAAAGGAAAAAAAACACCCACCTTTACTTTCAATTAGCCACAGCCGCGCGTAATGTGAGGGAGCGTGGGGTACAGGGGGACAGGGAAGAGGTCGTGTTTGAAGAGAGAACTATTGACCCAGATAGAGTGCTGTTTTTACACATCGTTGACATTGCTGACACAAAAATTCACACACTTAATAGCAGATATCATATAGAATCATGTATAAAAGAATGATAACTTTTCAAAAGAACAGAAAATATTTGTTATAATTAATGCAAGTTATTGTAACAAGATTACAAATAATTCATTTTGGATAACATCTTTCATTCCATTTGCAACAAATGGTTTTGATCTGGTCTGGTCTTTTCTTTTTATTGTCAAGATTATGCCAAGGTATTTAAAAACTTGCAGCAGCAGATGGGCATATGTCTCGCCATGGTTCCAGGAAATGTAGTTTTTCTATGTAGGTTTTCTAAATAAGAGTACAGTAATCCTACAATTTTCATAGGGGTTACGTTCCATGAGCACCCGTGTATAGTGAAGAACCGCAATGATGTGTTTTGGTAAAAAAAATGCTTAAATCTGCCTATTTTTATAGTGTAAACTCTAAATATGCCCCCAAATACGCCCCCAGAACACGTTAATTTCATTTTAAACTCAGTTTAAAATACATTACCCTTAACAAAAATGCCCTGTAAACCTGTATCCGTACTGTACAGTTTACACTGAACTCCTGCGTTGCTAGAATGTAAATACTGATGTTACTGCTGTACAGACTGCACTGTAATTCATGCACAGGCGTTTTCTTTGGTATGCGTTGTCATTTCCTTTTGTATAAGTAGTTTAAATACATTAATAAAGACTGCATCCACGCTCACCCCTCACGTTGTTCCCCCATATTCCTGGGCCGGGCTCACTTCCCTCCAGCCCGGACGACACGTGTGCACACCCCGGATGCCTTCCTGGTCCATTTATGGCATTTAGCTGTCCATTTAAACCCTTCAGCGTCTGTGGCGGCCGTACCACCACCAGGGTGGCTTTTGGCTGGCAGGGTGCTCTTAGTCCCCAAGTCCAGCTTTTGTCTCCCCAGCCCTTTTGAGCATGCTGGCGTGAGCCTCCCCGCCCAGCGCCGCACTCCGGCATGTAGGCCCCTCCACAGGCCTTGTCCTGGCACTCCTCGCACCCAGCGCCGCACTCCGGCATGTAGGCCCCTCTGCGGGCCTCGTCCTGGTGCTCCTCGCGCCCAGTGCCGCACTCCGGCATGTAGGCCCCTCCGCGGGCCTTGCCCTGGTGCTCCTCACGCCCTGCGCAACAGTCCGGCCTGTAGGCCCCTCCGTGGGCCTCCTCCAGGCTCTCTCCAGGCCCAGTCGAGCCTATAAGCCCCAGGCGGCCACTAGTGGGTCTCTCCCCTGCTCTAGCCTCACTAGCGGAACCCCCAACTCCCGTAAACCCGTATCCCCACCCCTACTCTCCCAGAACCCAGTACGCTACCCACCAAAAAATATATGGGGTTTTCCCCCCCCTCCGGAGGCGATGGTCCACCATCCCCAGGCTCCCCTAGCCTATCTGCCAGGCTAATTGCATAGGCTAACCCCCCCAAAAACCCCATTAACCAGGCTGTTGGGGCTTCCGCACTAGCGGGAGACACACACGAACTGGGTAGGGTAATGAGTGGCTCCTCTAACTCGCCCTGACCTACTTCTAAAGGGCCTAAGTGGTCCTGCTGTCCCCTATTATCTACAGTCTACCCCTGTAAGCTAGCCACTATGCTAATTGTGCTAACTGGAACTAGCCTGTTTGCTGGGGGGATTCGCCTTGGTACTGGCGTGGGTGGTTGCCCCGGGAAGGGCAGCTGGTCCTGTTTGGGTCTGGGGGGAGGGTGACGAAGACGGGGCGCTGGTACGGGACGCAGTCTGCTCCCTTGCTCTGCGTCCGCTTCTCCATCTTTCTCTTCACCAGTCACGTTCTCTGGTTGCTCAACGCCGGTCGCCCTCTCTGGCTGCTAAGCGTCGATTGCCCTTTCTGGCTGCTCAGCGTCGGTCGCCCTTTCTGGCAGCACCGCGCCGGTCGCGTGCTCTGGCAGCTCTGTGCCAGTCTCACACTCTGGCAGCTCCGTGCCAGTCTCACACTCTGGCAGCTCCGTGCCAGTCTCATGGGGGCTTGTTGTTTCCCCGCGATAGCTCCACATTTCAGGGAGGCAAGTCGGGGACGAGCCGGAATGGTGGAGCGCCTGAGGAAGCCCCAGGCTTCTCAGGCAGTTGGGAACCGGGTGGATGATGGACACCACGTGAACCCCCACGCCTCCATCTACGCCGAACCGCGGATCTCCTGTCTCGCTCGTAGGCGAGCCTTAACAGGAGCTCATCCGTGGTCAAGTCGGAGACGTGGGGATCTACAAAGCGTTCCTGTCCCAGGATCGGGGATCCGTCAATCCACCCGTACCACAAGGAGCACTGGTCCTCATCACTCTCGTCCGACTCTCCACCATTCAGCAGCTCACGGATCATCCACCAACACTCCGTCGGCTCCTCCATGAGCTGGGTTCCACTTGCCCCACTCCAGCATACCGCTCTCGGCAAGGCTGTAGACCACAGCCCTAGGACCAGGTCGTTTGGACTGGAGCTCCAGCCTGCAGGCTCATAGTCCCACATGCCTCTCGGGTCGCAGTCCAAGCCTCTTTGGTTTAGATTGGTCCATCTATCATGGAAGACGGGGGGAACCCGCTTCCGTGATTTACCTCGGGGAAAACAGGCAGGCAGGCAGGCATCCATTGATTCAGGCTCTTTATTAAACAAAACAGGAATAAAGCAAACCTGGCTCGATGGCCGATACAGGGAACTCGGAGTACATGAAACGAGGCATATGAGGCGATGGACTGATAGCGCTAGTCCATCTGAACTGAACTTAAGTACCCCACATAATCACTACACTAAACACAAGACACAAGACAGGTGACACCGTAACACATGACAACTGAAAACACAAACCATACATAAGTGTCAAAATAAAAGACCCCGAAAACAAACACAAAACAGTGGCCAAGCCGTGACAAAATACAGTAAAATGTAGTAATCACCAATCATTTTTACTATTTTACTATTTTATTAATAATAATGAAGAATTATATATTTAAGGGGGCATATTTAGGGTTTACACCATAAAAACAGGCATTTTTATGCAATTTGTCCGAGGCACAGATTGCCGGTCCGCCCCCTCTGAACCACGGCAGTTGGCCTGTAATTCTCGCCCCAGATGCTGAGCTGCATTGCCAGAAGGTTCAGGGCGTTTGGGCGGCATAGGGCGTTTAGAAGAAAGAAATTAAAACAGGAGGGCAGCAGCCATTAACTGGAAATTTAGCTAAATTTATATTTAGATTACTATTTATGTTTTTAGTAAATTATATAATTATAATCATTTAGAACTAAAATTAGTAAAAAAAAAAACATATTGCCATGAAAAACCAAACAAAAAATGCAGAGAATATTTGCAGTAAAACGATCAGTTGGTTCTCATAAAAAATCTGTGTGTGCCTGGATCCACGAGTCCTGATCTGTGTAAAACTGGGGGATTACTGTATATGAAAGTAATTATAAAAGTATTTAGTATGGATAAATGTATAGCAGAATGTATAGCAGAACAGTTAGTTATATGAAAGAAAGCCAGTCCAAACCAGTTCCATTCGTAAGATTTTTGTAATATGCTGATGCTGAGATTTTCATGCTTGGAGGATTTAAGGAAAATGAAGGCTGCTGATGGACTCTCGTTTTATGGCCAGGCTTGTTAAATGGACATAACTGATGTCATATGATTATGACAATGATAATATCCAGCTGCCCTGCAATAAGACTGGATGTTGCATTAGCTGATGGCGAGTAGTCATGCAGAGTTATGGTGGGAAAAATTAGCCACAGCTAGAGATCCATTATTAATGCTGGAGTGGGCCGAGGCATAGGGAATGATGTTCATTTGAATCTATATGCAAATAGTTAATACTTAAAGTGCTCTATCCTCGTTTCTAAGGCAACCTGCAAAGTCGCAGACCGCGGTATGTACAGTGGCTCCATTGCTGAAGTCAACAATCACCCAAAACAACCCCCACCCCACCCCCACCCGGCTCTCTGTCTCTTTCTTTCTCTCAATCTCCTCACTTTTTTTACAGCTTCGCCAGGATCCTTCACATTGCATTTCTTCCTTTCTTCATGAAGACTTTTTCTCTCTCTTGGGTACTTAAAAAGTGCACTGTATGCTGTTCTCCTTTTCTATCGTCTTTTTTCTTTTCCCTCTCCATCTGTAAGCACAAATATTTTGGGTCTCTGCAGTCAGATTGTGCTCTGGGTCTGTCAGCTGAATCATTCCGATGCTAATTTCCCTGGCATCTGCGCTAAATAAATTCACTGTGGCGAACACATTGTCATCAGCTTTTGAGGATTTTGATTCTCCTCGTTTGCTGGAGCGCAGGGATCAGAGCGAAGCACTTTGATAAACACACATAAACAGGATATTGGGATATGCATGCACAGACACACACACACACACACACACACACACACACACACACACACACAGAGCAAGATAGAATTAACTGTCCACATGAATCTATCCCCTTTCTCTCTGTCCTCCCCTCTGCATACAGTTTTATAAACAGTACAATATAATGTAGTGTTGAATATATAATGTAGTGTTTGTATAAGTATACTATATACATACATGGTATATGTATATATAAATAAATAAATAAATATA
>JBBPCW010000127.1:15503666-15514958 GCA_037974425.1 Phenacogrammus interruptus
ACACACACACACACACACACACACACACACACACACACACACACACACACACACACACACACACACACAGTAACAAATAAAAAAATTTGTTTATTTTTGTGTGGTTAATGTAATTTTTTCATGAGGCAGCTGTGTGAGAGAGGAATCAACTGAGGACATAATGTTTCTCTTTGTCCTAGAAAATGTTGTTTGTTTGAGCAGCTCCAGATTAAAATATAAGAGAAATGCAGACTGTCTCTCTTATTTTGTAGCAGAGCACACACACACACACACACACACTCTCTCTCTCACTCACACACACACGCCCACCCCTAGGTCCCTAGGTGCTGCAGAGGACTGTCAAAACACACCCTTAGACCACACTGTCCCCAAACGAACCGCACACAAAATGGCATCCCAGCCCGAGTGTTTGTTTAAACTGCTTGAGTGAGGTCACATCAGCCACATTTTCAGTACTGGAACTAAACAGCCTGGAACCAAAGGTTACAATCCTCAAACTCACTATTGCATTATGCCTCCCAACTGCTCAAGGCCTGAGGCTAAACTCAAGATTTCTGTGCACAGAAGTCTAGGTTAGACCCACATGGTGCTTAGTTCTGACAGCAGAGTTGTGTGTATTAAGAAACAGAGTGATTGGTTGGATGATGATGACCTGACCTTTCAGAGTTAAGTCTGTTTAACACTTATCAACATTTTGCTGTTCCATTCAAATGTAATTAGGCAATTGGATGATTAACCAATTTAAATGGCCGGATTCATAATCAGATAATATAATATGATACTTTTATTTTGTAACTACCAGGAATTCACAAGTGACGAATTATTCAGTATGGATAATCAATTCTTCAGTAACTGCCATGAGTCGTTAAATATCTATTGAAGTACTCAGTATCCCTTATATTTTATTATTCAATAACTACTATGAATAATGTAGTGTTTTGTGTTTTAAGTGTGAATGAGCAGGGCGAAAACTGTGGGGTGGGACAAACTTATTTATAACTGCAAAGTTAGGAGTATTTTAAGGAGTTTAATTATCTATGAAAAACAATGTTGCATTCAAATTAAACAGTAATATGCAGAATTACATTCACACTATACAATAATCACAAACATGACATTGTCAAAGTGTAGAATCTGTGTTTCTAATGGAATTTCCGCAGCTAGAAGTGATAATATATAGCTAATATAGTGTTCATGTTATTTCTTTCAAAAACTTCTTTTTGCATTTGTAAAGTTGTTTGAGTAGGCAGTCATTGAGGGGTAGACATACACACAGACCTGCCAACATGTCCACAAACTCCCAGCACAACTTTGGGGTTCTAGGAAAATGCAAAGTCACTCTTATTGACTTTTCCTCTTCGTGCGGCTCCTGAACAGGCCCAGAACTCTTGTCTGGAACTGCTGAGGTGTGCTCTCCAATCAAACACATCGCCACAGGCACAAGTGTGAAATCTCTGAAGGCAGAGCGGGAGGGGGACAGGGATGAGTGGAGAGAATGAGGGAAAGTGCACGAATCGATCCGGATACACACTCCAGAACAGCCGGAATCTTCACCCGTGAAATGTGTGACTGTCCCATGAGTCTGCGGCACTTTACTGCAAGCCCAGCTGGGCTCCACACTGCCAAAACTTTCAGGAGCTTTGGCAAAAGTGGAATGCATTTAGTATTCCTAAAGACAGGACTGAAGTTTTATAGATATCTAAAATTGTAATTTATGGCATCATGCTCTTGCTGAGTGTTAAAGTTTGAACTAACTAGCATTGGCCTTAATTATAGATCATTTTGTGCCCCCTGTAAATTGACCAGGTTGTTGGGTGACAGTTTTTTTTTTTTAGTTTAGGCTAAAAGCACCCTGTGCTTGAAAGTGGGACAATTAACACAAATATAACTAATAGCAGGCTCCCAAATCAAATATGCATCCTTTGGTATACCTATCATGAACACTTACAGAAATGGCATTGTGGTCTTTTGAATGAAATTTCCTGGTTGATATGCAAAGTACCCCCTTCTGATAGTATGAAAGTGAAAGTGACAGTCTGGTCATACGCAAACACACCACAGCACACAGTGTGAACAGCACTTCCTCTGCATTTAACCCATTCAACAACTGAAGCAGGGGGCAGCTACAAAACACAGCGCCCGGGGAGCAGTGTGTGCTCAGGGTACCTGAGAGGTGCCTAGCGGTCTCGGGAATCCCGAACCCATGACTTCCTGATCACAGGGCGAAAGCTTGTTATATAATGGAGGTGGAAGTCAATGTTGGGATTATAATTCAAAGTGAATAATTGTTTTCTTTAACTGGTTAACTAAGTAGCAGTTGCATTTTGGCTAAAGTAGAAGGAAGCCTGTAGAAGGGGGCTGGTTGGTTGATGGAACACCGCATCTGCCCAAAATGACCAGCACTGTGTACAGTCCACTGTACTGCAAACACACCCACTGTACTACCAAACCATACAGTAAAATCATGCTCCATGTTGAGAAACTCAAAGGAAGTTTTGTTCATATATTACATAAATGAAGTCAGGTCTTACAGGCAGCTTTAATCTATACATCTCCTGCGGTATTGACCTTAACGCTGCATGAACATTTTAGTATGACACAGATGCCCTTGAGGAAGGGAAAATTATGCCTTAAAAGAACAGGTAATCTTCTAGCAGCATGCGCTCTGGGAATGAATCATCCCAGCACAACGTGCTGCTAAAGCTAATAATTGATGTCTCAATGGTGCCTGTGTGGTTATTGCTATTCCACAGCAATCTCAATGCCGACTGTAATAAGGTAATGTGAAAGCTGGGGTGTTGCGTATTGGTTCAGCATAGGTCTTGGTGTCACGTGGTGCTGATAGATATTGGCAGAAATATTTGATTAGATCTCAGACCCTCTGTTGGATCCTCTTCTGCTTCTCTTAAATTTCATTCATTCCTTCTTCCTCGTCCCTCCGTTCTCAAAGGTCAATGTTCTAGACATTTTATTTTCAATCAATTAAGGTGATTTATTGTAAATGTAAGGAACTGCCGAAGGAGAAGTCTCCTTTGGCCTGGGCTTCATAAATATATTTATTCTTGGAGCTGTCAGTGCTTTCCTTACAGTCAACTCATAGTTATTCATGTCATTGTGTTATAGAAATTACAGTGGCAAATGGTTGAATGATTCTCTGGTGTGCTTTTCATTAAAATAAATCCATCAGAAAGTGAAAAGGAGAGAGAGGGAGCAGAAAATAAGGGTGGGGGATCAGGCAGTGGGGGAGAAAGAGAGGGAGAGTGAATGAGTGAAGGACAGAGAGGTGAAACTGTCTGCTCTGTCATAAGAAGGCCTCATAAATATTGTAATTGTCCAGTTGTAGAAAACGCAGAGACTCGCTGAAGGTGACTAAAATCAGGCTCTTTCTGAGTGAAAGAACATGAATTCCTGCAAGGAAAAGAAGGTCTTTGATTAAGACATGTTAGTTTTTTATGGTATATTTCTGGAAAATGCAAGTGCATATAAGACCCAGCTTTTACTCTCTATGACCATATTTTATCTGCTTCAATTCTTATTATTTATATTAGTAGAAAAATTGATTTTTGCTTAATTTGATGAACAGTCTATTTCAGACTACCATTTCAGTTACATTAACCTTTTGGCCCTAAGTCAAAATGTTCTTCAGTACTATTGTCACATTTATTTTGTAACAGACTTTGGTTTCTTTTTTGAGCAAACACATGCCTGCATGCATACATAAAGCTATGCCACCAACATGAGCCTTTCATTACTGAAATAAACCTAAATAAAGATTCTCTCTAGTGTCAAATGTCATAAAGGCTCAATTCCTTCTTTTTTAATGTAATTTCAGTGATATAGCAACCAGTGCTTGTTGGATCAACAACCTTAACTAATGGCTATATAAGTTGATGTCAGTGGTTATGAAAGGCTTATGTAGATTAGATGTCCTGTAGCCTAATGAATGCTGCCCTTCAACTGTTGCCAAATGTACGGTAACATGCAAATGCTTTGAGTATCATTCTTCACATTTTATATATTTTGTTGTTGCTCTGATGAAAAAATCAAGAATAACTTTGCAACCTAATGATCACTGCACATTCAGCAATAAAGGCACCGTTGCACATATTTTAGTAGTAGTTGTAGCAGTGAAAAATTGGTATGACACAGATCTGAATGAGTTAAATTCAAAATGTATACTACATTCAACTTCAAAGTTAGTTTTTCTTTAAACATTAAAAAATTCAAACCATTAAGCTTTTATCATGACAGTGATTCACTTCCTAATGTCATCAGTGACTCCACTGTACCTTTTTGTACATTCCTTATCTGTGCTGTTCTAGACTTCTCTATACTCAGAAGTTGAATTTAATATTTTTGAGCGCAATATACTACTCCCATCAGTGCTAACATGCTCCCTATATAGACTCGTATTTGAGCAAGGTTTCCTTTAGCCACTGGTTCTCATTTACGTGCGACAGTGTAGCAGACCTGGCTGCAGAGAAGGGGGAGTAGGGGGTCAGCTGTGCTCCCCTTAGGCCTCGATCTTAATTGGAATGACGATTGGAGCGTTGTGCACTGGATGGCTGGAGCGCTGCAGGCTTGAATAAGCCAGTGACAGAGAGTTTAATCTCAGCCGTGGGAGCCTGCAGGAACATGACCCCGCTCTGCTGCTGAAAATGACTGGCACTTCAGCATACTCACAGCCAGCATCCAAATGTAACTTTCTTCACTTTGAAAATGCATCCATTTGAAACAGATTTTTCCCTCTGCCTCCCCTACTACCTCAAGCAGAAGGTTTTATTGTTTTTTATTTCTTTGTTTTTATTGGTAGCCCTCCATGAAGAAAAAAAAAATGTCTTTGGGGCTGGTCAATGAAAATGGGGCGATTTCAATAATATAGCTCCTTTTATTTAACAGTTTGCCCTCTCTTCTCAACAAGGTGGTCACATCAAAAACAACAAATGTCACAACCTTCCAAATAGAGGAAAAGAGACAAAAATCCTGTCAGCAGACAACACGAGCTAAAAGCTAATTAGAAAAGATTTAGTGAGGAGACGTGACAGAATGATCTCTACAAATTGACTTTCAAAGCTATTAAAATTGCTGTTTTATATTCACTCTATAGTCTGCGATTCTCTTTTAGCTTGCTGCTCATTGGAGTCCTTTTGCTTTAAAATGAGCAGTTCTCATTCTAGTGGACCCTTTTAAGACATCCGAGCTGATGCACAATCCCTGCTCATAGTTCTGTGCTGATGAAAGCCAATTACCAATGAAATCAAGAAAAAAAGGGTGAATATTTAAATTGTGGTTTTTGTAGTTCTCATGTTTTTGTCTTTGAGAATGTAGTGGTTTGATTGCTGGGGAGTTGGTGAGATTAGCATGGCGTGACTTTGATAGCGAAGAACTGAGATTTTTACATCTTTAATGGCATGCTGGCTCAAGCATGATCCAGTTAAAACATGTAGCTGGGAGATTCTCCACTGCTCTGTCAGCCTGCAGCTCACAGGCCTTCATCTGCCCATCTCATTAATCCCTCACATCAGGGCTCACACAACGTGAAAACGGCTCACGGGGAAATTCCCATAATGCCCTGCTGCCATTACTGATGTTTACATTGTGGCCTGTGAATTAAGGATCCACTCTTTTCCCCAGTTGTGGTTATTATTGCAATTTTTTGTGGCTGCTGGTGGAAGAGAGAGGGCCTGTGACAGCCTTGCAGCATGATAATTAGGCAAACGGCTGGAGAAGAGTGATACCAAGGTAAAACGGAGGAATGGTGGAGCTTCTTCAGAATTGTACTTGGCCTTGATTTACTCTTTACTCTAGGACTATGGCCTCTGGACCAATCCGCAGCAACAGTGCCACTTTAATCACTAAGATATAGTACTGGAAAATTCAACTTATATTACAGGGAACTGTATGGTTTCATTATTCATATACATTCAGCATGTGGGGATGGTTAGCAGTCAGTCAGCAATCTTAGCATTTATATAGTTTACTTTGCAGTCAGGACAATGTACTAGTGAAGGCCCTCAAATTTACCACTTATCACTTGTTGAGTATTGACCTCTACTGCTGGATTTTAACCTAACTGACCACTGCAGGGCTTCTACTGGAAAGCATGTGGGATATCAGTAGAGTTTTTTAAGCTGTTTACTGTTAAGCGATGCGTTCAAGTACAGTGCAGTTTCTGAAATATATAAAAGGAAATAAACTGATGTATCATTGTGTAACTGTAACTCAAACACTGTAAATAAACCATTCCCAGTGAATTACTCTTAGATCAGTGTGAATCGCATAATATTCATGAATACTACTTTAAACTTTAATTACATGGCACACACATGTAAACAGAAGATAACATGAAGGCTGACAGTCATAGAAACACTAACTCAAACTCAGATAGCTTAAAAATGCTAACTCGGGATCATGCTAACAAGTGAAAACTGACATTTCAAGGAGTGTAAATATATACCAAGGATGACACAACGCTATCAGAAAGTGTGGGTCATGCGTACACATTCATTCATATTACTTTCCTATGAACACTATTTACATTATCAGTGACTGCCGTACCACTCTTAACAACTTATCAGTGAACGTAAGGCAGGAAGAGGCACTGTATAAAACTGTCATCAAAATAGAACACTCATTTCAAAATAAAAGCAGGGATAATTAACATTTCTAATGTGAAGAATTCTTAATACCCCTGACTCAATCTCATATTGTCTATGTAACTCTAAATACATGTGCTAGCCTATTTTTTTGCCTAACAAAGAAGTTGTAGCCTTTAGCCAAAACCACATTTGTAATTCAGCATCTAGTACAACTGCTAATAATACATTCTGCACAAATCTTTAACAGTCAGTGCACTACAAGTCAAGAAGTGGAAAGACATTAGAAGAACAACCTTCACCATTTCAGCATCTTGCTGTGCTAAATTACTAGAAATGTATGTCAAACTTTGGTCGTACACACCCCCTAAACAATATGGACTGCATCACAGCTAGCATGTCAAAAGAATTTTTGTGTTTCTAATTTGATTTGCCTGGTTCAGTTGTTCAAAAGAAAAAATAATGTTCGTTTATCCAACATCACAACTAAAGATGCTCTCTGTTGAGATCAAGATAGAAATGGCTAAGTTAATTTGGAAAAGCATGGTCTTTCTCTAGGCCAGGCAGTTCTGTGATGTTAGTATCTCATTCAGTAACATATAAAAAGAATGGTATTGAATTTACTGGAGACCATGTAGCTCAGCTCTTAAAGCATCTCTTTTGTCCTTCAGTTCTGACAGCTGTATTACACTGTTGCAATGGCCAAAGCTGACTGAATTAAATTGGTTAGAAATTCAGAACTACTCATCAGTGAACAAAGAAACCCTGGGGGCACACAGAGTTGCTGTCAGTAGAGAATGGACATAGAACAGCACTTGGGCAGTTTGACTGTTCTGAAGACTCACTTACCCTTTCTGGAGAACCTCAATGAGTTTGACAAGAAGTAATCTAATTGCCTCAAGTCAGTTTGAGGCACAGTTTGGGAGCCAGAGTGTGAAATGTGTATGTGTGTGAGGTGGGGGTAGTGGGGGGAAGTTCATCTCTCATTCCCACTGCTGTGTAGTGTGTGGATCGGATGTATTTGGTATGGCATGAGTTTGTGAGTTAAAGATCAAAGACGTGGTAACTACTGAAAGACATAGCCCTGAGTGCATGGTTAACAAGCACACATTTTTGCTGCTTAGGTTTAGAACTTTCTTCTGAAAAATATCATTGATTGTTCTGTTTGAGAGAGACAAATAATGGGTGTTTCGGTCTTTAAGAATTTTTCATGTTGCATGTAGTAACTGTATTCTTTAGATGTATGTTGGATTGATTTCACATGGTGCAATTTTAATAGTTGGTGCAGTTGGAAGCCTATTGGTTAGGGAGCTGCCCCTGCAATCAGAAGGTTGTGGGTTTGAATCCCAACATTGCTAGTGTCCCCCACACTACCCACGGGGTGCCCCTCATTGCTTGCAGCCCACTGCTTCATTTGATGAATGGGATAAATAGAGAGAACGAATTTCACATTGCTCACACTGTATGCTGTAGTCAGTGGTGGAATGTAACAAAGTACAAGTACTTCGTTACAGTACTTAAGTAAATTTTTCATGTATCTGTACTTTACTTAAGTAGAATTGTTAGTGGTTACTTTCGACTTTTACTTCATTACATTTTAAAGCAAATATCTGTACTTTCTACTCCACTACATTACTACTCTGCATTGTGTTACATATTTAAATTAATATGTATAACTGTTATTGTGTATTAGTTTAAGAATTGCTGCAGCGGTTTTCAAAGTAATTAACATTTTGACAAAATTACTGAAATAATAACTGTTTTATATTGCAGAAGTACTTACAGTGATGGGTAAGTACTTCTATAATGGGTAATTCTAATTTAATGGGTACAACTTATCTAACCTTTTTTTAACATATCTTAACTAATCTTATATTAACATATTAACTAATCTTATTTTAACATAATTAAACATTAGTAGGCACTACTTCATTAATTCATTTATTTATTTTCTGTAACTGCTTAATCCTTATTTGGGTCACAGGTACCCAGAACCTATCCTGAGGCCAACACCCCCAGGGCAGGAACTATACTGGGTGGGGTGTAGTAGGTACTGCTTGTACTTCTAAATAGGGTTGTCTCTGTAGAAATAAAAAATGCACATTTAAGTTTTTCATTAAGTGCTGTTGGATCTATCATCAGGAAGTAGAACACACAGGCCCTTACTATAAAAGGCAGTACCTCAAAACAAGCATCGGAGCAATATCTCTACTGGTGAGAGAGGCTTCTAAAAATCCAACTGCCACTCTTGGGTGTCTGCAATGCTTCTGTGTGTGTGGTGTAAAAGTAACACTACTCATGAATCAAGCAACACCTTACCTATGGGTGAGATATGGTGGTAGCATCAAGCTGTGGAGATTGTTTATTCTCTGCTGGGAATAGGAATCTTTATGGACAGCAATACTAAAAAAATTGCAGAAGAACATGTTATATCTTTTATTAACCTTTGGCTCAAGAAGAGAAGATTCAACATGACCACAAGCATAAGGCCAAAGGTACACTAGAATGGCTCAGGCTCTTAACCTTACTGATAATCAGTGGGACTACACATTGTCCAGAGGTTCCATCCTACCAAACTGGAGGACCAATTATACATTTTGCTGAGATTAAACAGGATGAAATACTTCTGAAACTAGTGCAAAACCTGGTACATACTTACCCAAATAGAATTATGGCTGTTATTTCTGCAAAAGCTTTCTCTGTTTTAAGTTTGTATTTTGTATTAATTTGCAGGGGTTGAATACTTGAGTTTTTCTTTTTGGTTAAATATCTACAAGAAATGGCTTTAGTAATATGTACCATAAGGGTACACATAAAAAAATGGAATGGAATAAATATGTGTACAAATATTTTGTAATCAAGTAAATCATGATAATTTTCAAGGGGTTTAATATTTTGCATTATTTGAACCAAACTCCATTTGGACAGCTTTACAGCTCGTGATGTGAATGCAGTCATGTCTTGTTCATCTGCAAATAACTCGGTGTGTTGCCACAGAGGGAACAGGTATTCCTCTAAGTTCTTTGAAAACATTTAGCTCTCAAGCTTTGTACAGCTTTTCTTGTACTTGTCAACACCGGTCTGTTAATTTGTCTTCCATCCAAACGAGTGATACCAGCTCACACTAGACATTGAAATAATGTCAAAGTAGGTATTATTAACATTAGCATATACCACATAATATCTGTTTAATTTATCACTCACACTGTTTTGAAGGGCCATATTGTAGATGTTGTATTTGTCTTTAACTAACATTTAACTAAATTTAATTTAAATGCAATTGAATGTTATGTTTAATGTAACATATTCTATTAAAATTAAACATAACTCTGTAACTCTAACCTTAACCTTAACATATACATAATTTTTCATTCAGTTCCAATGAATAAAACAATCAAAACAGTTATAAGTCCTGAAAAGTCATATTTTTTATTAAAGTATGTGTGGCGGGGCGGTCAGGGGTGACACATTCAAGGTGCCGATTATGGTTATATTATTTTACTGCTCTGATGGATACAAGGATCCATAACAATATAATTGTCTGACAACGCCACCTAGGGACTTTCACCCTAAGATATATTTCCCTTTAAAAGGACACACAGGTTCGTTCTACTCATCAGTAAAGGGAGGGAGCAAGAGACGTGTTTTCAATGCAGAATAAAAGTTTATTAAACATGTTAAAAATCCTAAAAGCTAAAAACATGAACTGGTGTATCTTTAAAAATAACACAACTACCACCGGGCTGGTCCATGGGGCAGTGACTCCCAAAAGAAAAACACCAAAAATACTCAAAACCAAAGTAAAGTAAACACACACACACGTGAGCTAAAAGAAATACCCAAATTAAACAAGAGGGATGTCACCACCACCACAAGCCCAGCACTGCAAAACAAAAGACGAAAAACACAAGTTAACATAAAATAGAACAAACACACAAGCAGTTGGCTCACCTCCAGTCAGGTTCTATATAAAAACACTTGTTAAAATAAAACCAAATAAAAGCTCTCGGCTCAGCGAGGCAAAAGCAGCCGAGGCAACCTAGCCGAGGCAAAACACAAGAACCGGATAAATTAAGGACAGGCAAAACAGAAGGAAACAAAACAAAAGTGGACAAAACAAAACTAAACTAAACAAAACCAAAGCAAGACAAAAGCAGCAACCGTGTCCCGGCTCTCAACTCAGCTCTCGGCTGAGCTCCCACTTAGCTCCCAACTGAGCTCCCAAGCTGGGGGAGAGAATCTCCACAGCCACTGGGGGCTAGCACGAGCGGCTACGCAAAGCCCAAGGCCCCTAGCATGGTCGTGGCTGGACAAGAGAGAGGAAATATATTTAATATGAACAGGTCCAACATCCACATAAAATGGGATATATAACGCACCATACCTGAAGTTTGGTGTACCCCCGACGCCCAACGCACCGAGTCGCTTCCCCACAGCTAAAGACAAAAGACTAGTCAGCTGTTCTCCAGGGCGGGATAGCAGGATCACCCAGTCCGGCTCCTGGACACAGATTGTCCTTCACACTTTATTCCAGTACAGCTTCATTTCAGTTGCTTTTGTTGCGCAAGCATTTTCACATTGTAAACCAAAATGTTCAATAAGGAAATAATTGTATTCATCTTTTTTTATTTATTTTTATGATGTTTAACACTTTTTCTGTTGAAGAGGACCTAAAAAGTACAAAGCTTACGAAAGA
>JBBPCW010000127.1:15605309-15616460 GCA_037974425.1 Phenacogrammus interruptus
GGTATATGATAGGTCTTCTACATTTCATGTTGTGTGTATAATAATACCAAAATGCCTCCATATCTTGAAATCAATGACACATGCCTTGCAGAATCCATGCTGATACTTGCCAGAAAACAAAAAAAAGATTTGTGTATGTAGACACATGCATGTGCATCATGGGAAGCTATTAGTGGGTTGCATTAGCTGACCAGCGCTGCAGGATTTTTGGTTCAAAGTCATGCTATTGAGCAGCCTGTCCCCACGGTAACTTAAGTGGCCTCTGGTGCTGTGGCCGACATTGAGGTTTTCAGACAGGAAGGACAGTCTGACAGCTCCATCAGATCATTCTTTTATAGTGCTGTCACCCATATGACATCAACATCAATTTTAAATAAACATTTATAAAATATATAGCTCTGCTTCTAAAAACTAAAAAATATTCCAAAACTATACACATGCACTATTGCGTACAAGCCAACAGAATTCCATGATGCTAATTTTTAGGAACCAAAGAACCCTGGAGAGGTTGTTTAAATAATTGCAATGTTGCTCAGCAACCATTTCCAGGTGTCATAATCACTGAAGCACCTCTTATGGCTTTATTTATAAGTTTAATTAAATTAAGTCTTTTTTGATAAATGCATGTAAACAACATGATATTGCTCTAATCAGTTTTGTGTCAAATCAAATATGTCAAATCAAATATGATGCAGTACTCCAACTACAGACCATGCAGACACTCTTTGAGGGTGCTCCAAGTTAAAAGGGGGTTCATGGACTGAAATGTTTAAAAGCACAGAACCATCAGCTATCTTGCATCTACTAGTAAGATGTTAACAAACTAGTGAGATGTTAACAAAAGGAAAATATAACAAAACATGTAATTTTACATGATTACATTTACCCAGATTGTATTTTTTATCAACATACTATTAATTAACTTTGGCAAGATAATGCAAAATCAAAATATCTAGATGATCAGCAATGGTGTTTTCATGGTATGCTACTTTTCAACATATCATTCAGCCAGGTTGGATTAAATAGGAAAGGAATAGAATAAAGTTTAATTAATCTGCTTAAAAGTGGAAAAAGTGATTCGTTGGTTAGGTTCATATTTAAATTAAATGGGGATGATTTAACAATGACTTTTATCATGTCAATTACTTCGGTTGCAAGTTTTCACTGGTGTATTTTTATACACAGTGTATTTTTTTTTGCCAAATCAGGGCTTCACAAGCAAGGTAAAGCAAGGTAAATCTTTGACCTAAATCATAGACAAATCCAAAGCTGTCATGTTTAATGAAAAATGTTACAGCCTTTGGAAATTGGTAATCCTTCAGTCTGCCTGCCTTTCGGATATCCTCATCCATGCCTTATAACCATAACTGACTAAAGCCTGGAATTCAGATTTAAATTAAATCCACAGGGAAATGCAGACCTCCTTTCTAGCCAAGGTAATGGATGATAGCAACAGTTTCTAGGATGTGACTGGAAGGACAGAAAATAACGCTGCTCTTGAGACTGGTTTGTCAAAGAATGGGGTGCATTTAAAAATGTAGAAATCATAAACGATTTCTATTCACAGATTTGTTTTATCATTTCTGTGCATTCAAATTCACAGCAATAGAATAAAAACATTAATAACACCAGAAAAAATAGTTTAATTACATTTTGTAGTTTCTCGACACGCTAATTTCAGTGGTAATGTTTATTTTCATGTAGCTTCAAAGGTTTATAGTTAGAAACACCATTTTTAGAAAAAAACTAAACTTGGCGGCTCAGCTGACATGAACTTTTGTTCTACTTCATCAAGGAGTAAAGGGATAATTGTTTAAGCACTCTCTTAAAAATAAAAGTTACTAAATGGCTCTTGGTTTGAGCACGCAATTTGACAACTTTAATTAATATAGAGCCTTCGCACCAGTCGGCCTCAACAATAAAATCACAGGTGAAGTGAATAATTCAGTCCATGGAGTCTCCACCTCACAACTTACAGGACCTGAAGGATTTGCTGCTAACACCTTGCTGCCAGAGACCAAAGACCACCTCAGGAGGTCTTGTGGAGTCCACAACAGAGTCAGAAGACTTGTTTTGGTGGCATGTGGGGGACCTACATAATATTAAACTCTTTTGGTATGGCTAAATTATGTAAAGCCTCTTTAAACTTTAAAAAGACAGATTTAAATCTAAATAAACAGCATAAAACTGTTTGTACATTTTGTAAATGCTCTGATTGAGATTGTGCCACATGAATGCGTTTTGTGCAAGAAAACATGTTTTCAGTTAACCAGTATGCACTGTGTTCATCATGTACAGGACACACAGCAGGGATGCAGTGATGTAACTACCCCCTCCTTCTTTGCTATTGACAGACGTCCCCCGCAAACACTTGTGGAACACATTCCTATTGAATCACTTCAGTGCATTTCATTTAGCGAAGAGGCACTCGGCATACTGATTAATCCCAGAAGAACTCTCGCATTAAAGACCATTCTTAAGCCCTGTGTCTGAGTTCGACAGACAAAAAAAATAACGATGCACAGTGCCAACTTTTTTATTTTGAAATTTTCACATCACAGAGCAATATTTCATAAACCATTTTGCACTACTGATCTGCTGGTACAGTATTCTAAATATTTACACACAGCGATGTCAGTGTTACACTGTTATTTGTTACACTAATGTACTTGTCATTGCATTGTACTATTATTCATTGCCTTACTTTTATTTTTTTATTATAATTTATTCTTTCTTGTAGCACTGAGCATGCTAATGACATGATGACACAATGTCACCTAAGATAAATAAAGTTCTTTCTTATCGTATCTTAATATTCTATTTACAGCATTTTGTGATGTTTTGTGATGTTTGGGATTACATTTGTTTCATATTTTAAAAGAAAATAATATATGTTAACATCATTCAGCATGTATCATACAACAAATAACTGGTTGTGGTTAACATATGCTTTAAAGACATGAATTAAATAAAAAATTGAAGCACATTTTCAGTTATCCCAAGATATTTTTGTTTATCGAATTCTTAGTAATACACTAAACAAGGTCTCACTTTTTTAAATTAGGTGCGTCTTATTGCTGTTGTAACACTTTTTTTACAACACTGTTGTAACACTTTAGCAACAACATGCAAATACATTAGGATGCACTTCAGTAAAAACTGTAATTAATACACATGTGTATTTACATAATCTGAACTGCTGTGATCCACCTGTAAAAGTGAATACAGCACCAGCACCAATGTGCAACATTGTAATTCAAGAGGTGTTTTGGAATACGATCGTCATCTGTCAGATTAAACAGGGATAAGTAAAATGTGTATGTTATTTAGTTATTTTGTTTGCTGGAGATACAGCACACTTGCTGAAAGGAATCCAAAGCAAGCATTTTTTATTTTAACCATAACAATTTGTATTTGGTTTGGAATGGGCATGATCCTGATCTCATATTTTATGTATATTGCATTTAGTTTTAAAAAACGGATAAATTATTAGGAAATTATTAGATTTATTATTATTATCTGTCCCATCAGCAGACCTGAGCACAGCTGATAACTCCACGGTCTGAATATTTAAAATTCTCCAGGCAAATGGCCAATATCAAACTTGGAAACTAGACACTGTTCATATGAAGAGTATTGCGTTTAAATGAGCAATGGTGATTTCACTAGATTTCATATGAAGGAAGCTGCAAGAAACATCTTTGATGGCCAAACCCACCCCAAGGATTAACTTAATAATTTGTAACATGCTGTGTGAGCTAGTTCATGTGAATTCAGACTAATTTGCAATTATCCAAGGATATCAATCTATTGGATGCCCTAGTTAATTTGTTTCCCGCTTAACCATGGGTAACCACTGCATAGTGGGTCTCTAATGGAATGCATTGACAACATGTCAAGCACATATCAGTATGAAGTCATCTGATTAGTCAGTAAAGAGCTAAATGTGGCTTTCACTTTGAGCAACACTTTTTTAAGCCCCCTGAACTACCTGAAGATAAAACCATCCATAGCTCATACTGAGGAATGCCTCTCAGCGCAATCAGCTCCTTTTTCTCTGAGACAGGATTGGAGCAATTATAGCAAACAAGGGCAATTTTGTCGTGAATAGCAAAGTAAGATTCTTAACAGGAACTCTGCTCACTCCTTCAGTCGGCAGCAATTTTTAGAATAATGAGTCGAATGATGAGGTTAGGTCTCACTTTTCCTCACTTGCTTCCCACTGTTTTAATTATTGCATACTGAGGCCATTCAACCCCTGAGACACTCTACTGCACAGCAAGACAACCAGTCATTTCGACCATACACAATCTCCTAGACAAAGAAACTCCACATGAACTTTGTACAGCAAGCGTCCAGCTGTAGCTTTAGTGAAAGCTTGTGAAGTAGTGCTGCAGATTATTTATGGTTGTTATGTTCTCTTTAGCCACACAAGTCATTATTAAGTACAAACCTGAAGCATTCTTTAAATTGAAGCTGAGAAATATGTTTACTATGAGCTAATTACACAACAGTTGCACAATTATTAAATTGCAATAGGTCATAGAAACATAACAATAGATTATGTGATTTTTAGCAGAAAAAAGCAGATACATTTCAAGCCATAGCTCCTACTGATTCTGGACTACCTTTCAAGGAAAGGCTTTTACACAGACCAAATCAGACCAGATGGATGTCATCTGTATTATAACTGATTATATATTTGACATCAAATGTAGTTGTCTTAATGACAAAAACTGCAACATTCATTCATTCTCTGTCTGTTTGATTTTCCTGAACTACATTTTTTCTCACTAGGGTAACCTCTGTCGTGTGAGAGCCAACACTTTCAACAACAATTCAAACAAGGCTGCAGACATCCATCACACAAGTCTATGTAATAAATATTAAACCGTCATTGTTTCAGCTCCTGACTGAGGCAATAAAACTTTGTGTTATTTTGATTTTCCTAAATGAAAGGTAGTCCAGCCAATTTGCACAAAGACATGCTTGTTACTTAAAGGAAAAACATAATTTAAACCTTTCGAATACAAAAGTATGAAAAATAATTGAAAAAATGTTACAGAATATATTTCCAGCCTATTGGAGGAACTATTGAGCAACATATACTTGCAGTTGTATTGTATTTGCCTTGGGTCTACGTATATGAAGTGCCTCAAAGTACAGATCTAAGATCAGATCTTGTTAGGCCTATGTAAAAGGCTTCTGATCCCAGATCAGACATGTTTCTTCCCCATATTCTTAGGACATTTTTTCCTGATACTGATAATCATTAAGTAGCTGTACTAGGATATCCATAAATCTACTTTGTGCTATTTCCTATTGTAAAACGCAGTGCACCATTAAAATTGACTGAAAAGAGCTATGTTTAATCAGACTGCGCACAAGCTAAAACAAGCGAATGTATCCCCTGTCTCTTCTGAGTTATAATCTCATTTCTAGTTGTTTTGTTTTTGTTGTGATACAGCAGATTCTCAATACTCGAATCTGATCTCCTTTAAAACCTGAGTTTTAAACAGGATTTTACAGGATTCAATGATGTTCTCTCCACAGAGATTACATTCTTTTCTGTGTCTCTTTTGTGAACTCAGTGTGCAAAGAGGATGTGCATGCTAATGTGTCTGAGAGTCGCAGGAGTGGGGTTTGTATTGTATACATGCATGTTCGCATTTTTGCATGTGAATAAAGCTTTGGTATTTTCAGTGAGTTGGAGTGTATGTGTATGTGGTATGTTAAGCTGCAATCATTTCTATCATTTCTATAACATCTATGTTTAAATGATAGCCTTGAGCCATTTTCCCCAATATAGCAATTTCTACTCTTATGTTTATGAGATTATATATAAATATTTCTTTTTTTTTTGTCTCAGAGCTGCTTTTGATTACTTTTGCTCTTTGTTCTTCAGCCTTATTGAGATATCACATGGCTTGCAATCAAGTGTGACACTACACTTCGCAAAGAGCAGCACGCACCAGTGCAGGCGTTTTCTTGAGACGTAACAGCTCAGCTGTTCAGGTAAATAAAGCAGCCGCAGGCAAGCGAGGTAAAAGGAAGCAGGCGACTCAGCTGAGCAGGGTAAATAATTCAGAACAGCATGAGAATGGCAATATGTGTGGCAGGCCGCTTCAAAGGGGTTTTTTTTTCGGGATCTTGATTGGTTTGTTCCGGATTCTTGCTTTCAAAGCCACTGTCATGTGTATGGTAGAGAGTTTTTTTTTTTTTTTTACTGCCTTTAAACCATTTGGACCCTGCAGGCCTATAGTGAAAAAAAGTGATTGGAACATCATGAAAAAGAGTGGGAAACAATTGCAGACAGCAGGAATGCACATGGCACTTCAATAGAGTACAGCCTCATTTTCCTCCTAGTGAGTGGTGATGCCTGGGGAGGAAGAAGCTGCCAAATTTTTAGTGCACTCCAAAAAAAATACGCACATGCACACAGAAGCTTAGAAGGAAGTGTGCCAAGCACCAAACATAAAACAGAAGCAGAGCAGAACATTAAACAAGTGTTTGTTTTTAATCACCTGCTGTCAGGTTCAGGGATGTCTGAGGTTGCCCTCTCAGTTACCTGCTCTGAGAAGTTTGGGACTGATCATTAGTTTAATATTCTGATAAATAAACAGTAGGCAAACCAATTTATTCTGGATCTGTAAGCATTGCATAGAAAATGTTGAATGCAATACCAGTGAAGAAGCCACCTAAATACCCTTTGGGAATCTTTCTGAAGTTCCAGTACAGGCTGTTCAAGTTATAGTCCATTATAGACCATTAACCCATAGAATGCAAGTGCTACAGATCCATTCCATTCCATATATTCATTTGGCAGATGCTTTTATCCAAGGCGACTTACATTATGAGGAAACACTCAAGTTTCAGGACAGTGTGAAAACCAGAGGAGAGTTCTAAGTGCTTTATATGTAAGAGTAATGCAAGAAGAAGATGCATTAGGAGATGAGATGCACTCTGAAAAGATGAGTCTTCAGGAGATTTTTGAATACAGAGAGGGATTCTGCTGCTCTTGTCGGCTTAGGCAGCTCATTCCACCAGCGAGGAACTAAAAACGAATCGTGACTGGGTGTGCCTTGTTTGTAGGGATGGCAGAGTCAAATGATGTTCTGTAGAGAAGCGGAGGGAGCAAGTTGGAACATGGGGCTGAATGATGGGATTAAGGGAGCTGGGTCAGACCCAGATGTCAATCCATAAGCAAGAGTTGAATTTATTTGGGCAGCCAGCGTTGGTCAGTCAGCAGTGGGGTGATATGCAACCTTTTGAGATGGTTGAGGACCAGCTGAACTAATAACCATTTCTGCGCTTTTTAAAATGACATTACACACAAATTCCCATTATTTTACTTAATTGTATTATTTTGAAACAAACAATGGTTTTAAACTGTTTTACCATTTTTATTTGTTGAAATTAAATTTTAGAGTTCTATGGATAATTTTTTTTTTTCATTTCAAAATGTATTTTCATTTCAACAGAATGACCAGGCAAGCTACTATCATGTCTGAGAAGCTGAGTATAGTATTATGTTGCAAGACCAGGTTTCTTCAGTCTGTGCTCAGTACCCAGACAGTTGGTTAATGAGAGTGCAGTATGAAATGTGACTGCATGCAGATTATGCATTCAGTTTAATAGATGTTTCACAGTCTCCCTAGAGGCTTATTCGTACAAAAATGGTTGAAGTACAAATACCTGAAGGGTAACTGCTCCCTGATGCAAGAAGACATGGTGCTCATGCAACTACAGTGAGCAAAGTGAAAGTAGCAAGAGGGAATGTACAAATGTTTTAAGTGCAAAAACTGTGCAAGGGCCATCATCCAGTTTCTTCCTCAGTTCCAAGAACCTAGGGTGTGGTATGCAGTATCATATATCTTGTAAAAGTATATGGTTTATTTTAGGTTTTAGTATTTTTGTTGAATCCTCCATGCTGGCTGTATTTATTCCAGACATACTTTTTTCATTGTAAGGATTTTTGTAAGAAACGATAGAAATAATTACTGTAATACTGCGTTTAAACAGCTCAGTCGGAAAACAGGGACAGCAAGGTCTCTGAAAGAGTCACTCTAAAACTGCAACAAACAGGATGAAACACAACATTGCATAAATGTTTTCTGCTTACAGGCCTATTTGTCATAATAACAGTGTCGGTTCTGTCAGGTGAGGATTACCCCCATAATATTTCATGTGTTTGAAAAAAATATACAAGTATGCAAGCAACTAACTTTTTCTATTGTGAGCTTTAAACTGTTAATTGTGTTCAATTCTCATTGTGATGAAAATGATCAGAGTGGTGTTTTATGTTTGTTTGTTTGTTTGTTTGTTTGTTTTTTGAATGTGTTTAGACAGTTGGGGCCTAGTTGTAATCGTCAGTGATTGTATATGATTCCTGTGCAATTAATAGGTGCAAACTCTGAAATCATGAAATAATCATTGAAAAACAACAATTAGGGAATAATTACTTTTAGACTCGTAGCTGTCAAGACATGAGATGATCCCTCTAAGAAACTACTGCACAACAGAGAATTAATAGGACAGGTTAAACAAATCAAAGGTGGAGTTTATCACAAATTGCATGATTGCTCAGCAAATCCTTCCGCACCCCTGCAGAGGACACTAAACCTCATCCTCACAAAAACAAGCTGGCCACCTGGTTTGGGGTAACTAACACAGTGTTTATTTCTAAAAATTCACTAAAAGAAACTACATATACTTGCATATAGAAATTACTCTTTGTGTGTGCTTTGAAGCACTGGAGTATCTGAGCAAAACTGCTATACATTTAAGGCAATTAGTTTTACAGAATGCTATAGAATCCTCCTCATTGCAGGCAAGCAGAAATCCATTAAAGCATATCAGAGCTAGGCTTTTCCAGTAATCACGAACCAAATTTTAATTATCACAGCAAAACGCACACCTTTTAAATGCATTTCATGGAAACTTGTGTGGGTAGTTTTTCCTGTGCAGCCAATTCATATGCAATTTTCTATTGTTTAAATTTCGACATCCAATTACAAAATAACACAAAATAAAAGCTGTGCTTATAACTATATGTTCATCATTAGGACTGTTAAAAAAAAAATAAAGTGGGAATTTCTCAAATTACATAGCATGTAATTTCTCAGCTGGTGGTTAGGGCATTCGCCCTGTGATCAGGAAGTCACGGGTTCGATTCCCAAGCCCACTAGGCACCTCTGATGTGCCCTGAGCAAGGTACCGTCCCCACACACTGCTCCCCGGGCGCTGTGTTCGTAGCTGCCGCCTGCTTCACTTGGTGAATGGGTTAAATACAGAGGAAGTATGTGGTGTGTTCACGTATGACCAGATTGTCACTTTCACTTTCAGAAAGGCTGGGAGTAATGCTAGATGTTAATCTGAAAGCATTATTAAAAGCATGCACGTCGACTCTGATTGCATAAACCAAATATCAGAAACCAGTCTCAAAATTCTACATAACTGATGTATTGAATAGAATATAGTGTATTCAACATATTACTGTATAGAACAGGGCAGCTAGCTAGATGGAGACCATCATCTAGGCCTAGATACAGACACACAAAACAGAGATAATATTACAAGATATTAGCAACAAATCAAATTATAATTGTGTCCATAGACATAGCAAGCAATAAACCTACCCTCCTCCATTCAAACAATGCAGTGGCCATATAGAGTGCTGTAAAAATGACAGTTGTCTGTCTCAAATGATAATGCATGATGTGTGACCAATAAAAAACATCAACAAAATTCAGACACTAAGCTTAGACAATTACATTCATTTAGACAAATTATTATTTATGCAGAATTATCATTATAATCATGTATCAATATATTTTATAATCACAGCATATTAACAAAGCAGCACATGTGCTCATTATGGAGCTTTATGCTATAGCTTTTGTTTTCGCTCATGGTAATATAGGAAAATGACCATATACTTAGCATCTGGGCTAGCTTCTAATGTCATTTAATGTATAAATGGCAGAATTTGCCTAGGGTCTGGTTCCTAAACTTAATGAAAAAATATTTTATTCTCTAGGTGGGTTTTTTTGCTTTTTTTTTTTTTCAAATTATGCAAAAATCAAAAACAATCCAGATGGCGAAGTTTTGTTCTCACAATGATGATGAGCATAAAGTACATGAGGATTTTAGCATTCAGACCTGCACAATATCTGAATGAAGCTCGTTCAGTGTCTGGCATAAATTTTATGTTTTATGTTTTTCTTTATATATGCAGAAGGGTAAAAGGGCTTCTTGCTAGTTGATGAAGAGAGCTGTACAGAACTGTTCTTTCTGTGTTAAGATGACTGAATTAAAAAAAGACATTTCAGTCTAAAACAAATGTGTTATGCTGTATTCTGTAGTGCAGCATTACATATTACATCTCTCAGCCTCTTCAGTTTGGCAGAAGACACTCTTTGGTATCATTTTCCTCGTGTCTTCAGAAGTCTCTCACTGCCATAAGTCTGAAAGTAACTTTTATGCATTGTTATGTTTCAGAAACTTAAGTGGCAAGATACACAATAGAACCCTTTATCACTGGATGGATTCTGTATAGAAAGAGAACCAGAAAGTCGAAGAACTGAGCTTTCTCATAGGTAGAGGGAAGTGTTATGTGAACGATATGAACTTGTGTACATACCAGGAAGGAGCAAAACTGTAAATTATATTTGGAATTGGATTATCTGTCACACAGGGGATTTCATCTGTTTCATTGAATCACCCTGGAAGGGAATCATTCACGATCTGAAAAGACAGCCCCTAATCATGACACGTAAGACATGGGGTTTGTAAAAGGAGACTGCCGTGTTCCATTTGTCATTACCCGATGATTCATTAACCAGTGTGCTTCCTTCTGGTATGGTCTGACTGTTGCACTGCTCTCTTCTGCATTCTGCTGTCAGCCCCCAGTAATCCCCAAAATAGCTACTTCCTCTCAGTTCCAAGATACATTATCCTAGTCTTTAAACTAGAAAACCTCACGCAGCGAGTACAGCACTACCACTGCAGGATGCAACAGATGTGGTGATGGTCAAATTTTTTTATCTTGGCCAGACTCTTCCTCTAAGCAGTGAAAAATCTTCCTTAAAGAAATCTAGTTTTAATTGTTATTTGTAAATGTCAGTTAAGGTTAGAAGGAAAACATAGGTT
>JBBPCW010000127.1:15644023-15654060 GCA_037974425.1 Phenacogrammus interruptus
TGTGTGTGTCTCTGTGTGTGTGTGTGTGTGTCTGTGTTTGGGGTCTGTGTGTCTGTGTGTGTGTGTCTGTGTGTGTGTGTCTCTGTGTGTGTGTCTGTGTGTGTGTGTCTGTGTGTGTGTGTCTGTGTGTGTGTGTCTGTGTGTGGGTGGGTGTGCATCTCTTACCCGTGAAAGAGATGGTACCAGGATGTACTATGGCACAAATATTCTCTACAAGTATTATCACTACAATTTCTTTTAACTTTCATTCTTCATGCTTTGATTTGTAAACTCATTTCTGGACTGTACATATCAGCTTGATTCGAGCCACATAAAGAATTGTTCTCACAGGAAAATGCTTCTTTTAAAATCTCCATCCTTAAAATAAGTTGTCTTCCAAAGAAGCCAACATGATGATCTGTACAGGATTTACATAGCCTGAGGTTGTCCACAGCTTGTTATATAGCAATTAAATATTTACCATTGTGTGAGTCCATAAAAATAGACGACGGAGAGTGTTAGATCGAAATGTTATATCAAAAAGCAATTTTTCTGATAAATGATATAAAGGGACATTCAGTCAGGTGCATCCAAACCTTTGGTGCTGTATTAGATAAGCGCTCTGAGAGAGGGATTGTGTGTAATGATGTGACTCCTACTAACCAAAGACAGGCATCTGTTATTTCAGATAAGGAAAACTCAGAAAAGCTCGTATCTGAGTCACTTGTTGTTCTATGTCTATTGACATCCAAACTCTTGAAACCACCTTTACCTAAGGATGAAGCCGTCTGATGGATTGTGCTTATCTGTGCTGCTTTTGCCTTT
The DNA here is from genome assembly GCA_037974425.1 of Phenacogrammus interruptus. Lineage (NCBI taxonomy): Eukaryota > Metazoa > Chordata > Actinopteri > Characiformes > Alestidae > Phenacogrammus > Phenacogrammus interruptus. The sequence goes on from JBBPCW010000127.1 coordinate 15,644,828, forward strand.
CTTCTCCCTCATGATGCCACCTTTTCCTTTACCCTGATTGCTTTGGTTTGCTTGATGGGGTTTTGTATACCATCAATGTTTCTTAGTCAGAGATTAATTTCAATGTGGAATTTTAAGCGCTGGGAAGCTCTTGGAAATCAGATAACATTATAAAGAAAGACAGGAGATAGTGAGAGTGAGCTTGAGCGAGAGAGAGATCAAGAGAGAACAAGAATGAGAACACATTGGAATGCATTATCGAGCCAAACCTCAAAATCACCTCAGAGTTGGCAAGCCTAATGGACTCCTCATTCCATTGTTTAACAGAAGCCTTCTCTCCTCCATTCACTCATTACTGACAAATTGTGCGGCTCAACTCTTATTGAGCCGCCCTAATAGTTTACCCTCCTGCTTCTGTAGCTGTGGCCAATGAATAGAGCTCTCTCCCTCGGTCTGCTGGTATAAGCGCTAAGCTGGTGCTCAGGCCTAATCCTCTTCACTAAGGTGCTATATGGTTGATCCTGGCATAACCAGATGTGCTGAAGGTGACCGGCGCAGTGGATTAACCTCCAGCACCCTACGCTGCTGGAGCTCATTTGATCCCATTTGCAGCACCACCACATAATTTCACATTTATCTAAGGAAAATCATTTATCTAATGAAAGCAATTATGCATAGTTACACTCATTTCTTCGGCAAACATAATCTGTGCATTTATGTGCAGAGGATTACTCTTGCTAATGCATTAAGGATGCAAAGCACTTTTTTTTTACTTCAGCAAAGGTGGGGGGTCAGGTTTATTCCTGGGCCTAATCCATGTAGTTTATTGGTTCTTTTAAAATGGCACAAATTACATCAGGACAATCAGTGTTACATTGAACCCTTCAAAATGCGGTCATACATTACATCAATAGCAATCGGAAATCCTCATTTGAGGCCTCTCTAACAAGTCCTAGAAAGCTAATGGACTGACTGATCAATAGGCCTCAGGAAATTAAACAGCTCTGGAGAGAGAACATCCTCCATCTGTTTGAAATGTATTCTATTGGACTTGTGGTGATCCCATTTACATGGAGCTGTTGTGTATGCCGGAGAATGCGGTGCATGAAATTTTGCTAGAGCAGCATGTTTCGCACATGTCATGTGTAAGCAGGATTCACTGCTGTATGTGATGTAACAGCAGTTTGACATGACACTGCTTCACACGCATCTAACACTGAACATGGTTTCAGATAAATACTGAAGTCTGGACCTTAAATTTAAATCCAAAAACTGCTCGCACACACTAACAGAGATGATTATAACACACCTGATTGTACTGTTTTACTTTCCAAGTTTCTGGATCTTTTCCAAACTAAGTTAACATTAAGCAAATGAGAAGAAATAAAGAAGGGAGGGGCATGTGTCCAAGAGAGAATAAAAAACCAGAATACATAAAAATCATTAGAAAACAAACCAGATCAAGACTGATGCTGCATGTGAAAGTTCATCCAGATGTAAAACTGAAATCCGTTATTTTGTTGGCCATGTTAGGTTTGGGTCAAGTAGCATATAGTAAGTATCTAATAAGCGTCCATTGGATATTTAATTCAGCATTCATAATATTGTATTAGGAATTCAGTTAATGTTACATGCAATTTGTTTGGCTGGAAAATGCACAGGAAGCTACATCCCTCATGCTAATTAAGCTGCAACCCCCTTGTACCACCAGTAGCATGCTTCAGTGTGTGCAACCAAATGCGTGTGATTGATCGTCACAGGTTGTAAGTTGAAGTCCTGAGTGGCATTAGGCCTGGAAACAGATGGGGAAAATTAAAATAGTTAATTAATGCAATTGTGACACACACAGCTGCCTCAGTGAGTGCAGAACGAGACGAATCCAGCTAAATATTGATATTCTAATAGAAATTGTATCCTTTATTAACATGATAGAATAAACATATGAGGGCTTTGGGTCTCTGCCAAGTTGCACAGAAGAGAAATGCCTTAGCCGGCAGACACAAAAACATCTGCATGCGTCTCATCTGGTGCGAGAAAGCCCATAGAAATGAACACTAATTGGTACAATGAGTAGAACACGAGAAAGGCAACAGGCATAAGCACATAATTCATGTGTTTCTTTGTTTGGGAGATTTATCCCACATCTACCAACCAACACTCTAAAAAGAACTTTAGTTTTCTCATAGAACTGTTCTTAGCTAAAGTGCTTCTCTCCACACCCAACATTATATGAGCTGTTTATTACAATGATGTGCACAAGTCTTACGCAGCTAAGAAAATCTCAGCATTAAATGAGTTCCAGTATTAACACAACATAAAAGAAAGTAAAGACAGTAAAAAAGAACAAAAATGTTTATTTGTAATTGAGGTAAGTTAACTTTACAATAGAATTAATATAAAGAAATTATGTTATTAAAAGTTTTTCGGAAAGTAACAATATGCTGATCAGAAGTAAGAGGAACAAAGAACTGGTTCCTGAAGTCTTGCTGTTGTTACCTAGTGTTGTCACGGCTCGGTCAGTGCTTTTCTGTTTTTCTTTTCCGTCCTGTCTTGTTTATTTCTCTGGGTCTTTGTTGGGTTTGGGACTTTTACTTTGACATGTTCTAGTTTGTGTTTGTGTCACGTGCCTTTCTGTTTCACCTGTTTCTGAGTTGCTGCCCATTATGTTCTGTATATATGCCTTGTTTTCTGTTCCATTCCGCATGTCTCCATCACCTCACCTACCCTGCCTTAGTCCTGCCTGTTATACTGCTTATGAAGCCTGAGAGGCCACAGTGCCTCTTTTCTTTTGTCCTTTCTTTTTCTTTAATAATCACATTTGGAGTATGGATTCCAGTTTGACTGCCTGTTCCTTACCCAGAGGGAGCTTAGAGTGTGGGCCTTACAGCCCGCACTCTAACAAGTGTTTAACTCCACCAGCAGCTCCTGGTTTAACTGAAGAATTAATGACGCACATACTGGATGTTAACTGTAAATACAAGAAATGACAAAAGTCACAATGTATTGTTTATTTATTATGTTGTGTTTATTTATTTTGTCATTTTTTTTACAAATACTCTACATGCCCACTGCTCTGAAGCCTTTTACTTTTACCCAGTGCTGTCTATACAGGCATTGTTAGATCAGCTACAACAAGTACTTTATATTACCTTAGTATTTTATAGAATGTGTAATCGCTGGTAAATGCACTGCTTATTTTAAAGCCCAGATCCAGATCAGATATAATTCACTTTCTATACACCACTTCCACCACTGTGCAGGGAATAAAAGTTAAATCACCGAGGAGCACCCTGCTCTGTGGCTTTATGATCTTTAAAGAGAACCTTTAATCCATCTGAATGCAGAGGGCATTAACCATGCTTTTACTGTTTCTTTCAAAGTAGATCAAAAGGGTAAAGTGCATTGCCATATTTGATTCACTGCAATTAGATAACATGTTTTATATGGAAAATTTGCAACCGTGGAGTTTGCATATTATTCTCAACACAGCAAACTGTGCTAGTAACATATTGGCCTGGGCTTAGAAACATTTCAGTGCATTAGCTAAGCTGGACAACGCCCAAAGTCCTTAAGCTTTATTTAATCCATCAAAATCCCCATCCATGGAATTGAAAGGACTTAGAAATTAGCCTACTAAACTTTTGGTGACGATCATTCAGAAGCAACAAAGTACATCCTGTAGCAGTGTTTTTTATTTAGTTATGTATTTGTTTATTTAAATGAGGGTGAGGTACAGTTTGTGGTCAACAAACAAAAGGTGGTCTGACACATTTGTGTGTGATTGGTGCATTAGCACGCCCTGCAGTTGTTTAAAGCCAGCTGTCTCTCCAGCCTTTTGTTTTTAGCAATTGAAGTTACCGTACCATGAAATGATGCTGAATGAGAGAACCCAATCAGTGATCTGTAGATGAGACTAATCTGCGATTGTTGGCATTTAAAACTTCTTAATTTCCTGAGTTGGGAGACGCTATGTTTCACTCTCATGTAGATGCTATCAGGGTCCTCCTGGAAATGAAGCGCTGACTTCTGAAGAGCTGGGATACGATTTCATATGCAGATACTATGCACCCCATGAGCTCCTCAGTCTTCACAGCGTGGTTAGGGAGTGCGAATAGAGCTGTGCGCACTGGCTCATGTCTAAGAGAGCTGGTGGAGGGGAGGATTTTGGGGTTGCTGAGAGACGAGCTCATGCTGATGGATTGCCCACCACAAGCAGAGGCAAAGCCGAGGCCATTAAGATCAGGAAAAATGATACATGCCGCAAACCAAGCAGATCTGTGCTTTTGATTAGAACAGGAACTTCTTTGTCTGACGGCGGTGTTGTCGCCGACTTGGGACTGTAATTGCACGCCTGTCTTACACATTTCTTTGATCAAAAGAAAGACTGCGAGAATGTTAAAGGAAAGTTGACAGTACAAGTGAAAGAAGCACGATTAGCATCTTTCTGTCTCTTAAGCAAGTGAAATCCAGGTGGACGCCTTCATTATAACCAACGAAATTCACTCTCTGGCTGGAAACTAAATTTATATATCAAGAACAAGCAAGGGACATCGAAGCCACAGGCATGACTGAGACGCGACATAATTATTATTTCAGTGAAGTAATAATACCCAATGAACAACTTCTAAATAATCAAACATGGTTTTGCTAAAAATAAAAAAGAATGAAAGAATGAATTAAAATCCTACCTCTCATGTGATTGGTCACTATTTTCTGATTATGGTTCTCCAGGCAATTTATTTTTAGAATCAGTCTACCTCACTGTCCTCTAGCAACCCGCTGCTAAAAGAACATAATAGCCACAACAAGCCAAGAAACGTTTATTATAGGTAACAATCTTGCGGAAAAGACCTAAAATCAATTAGAGCCAGAGACACAAGTGAGCAACAAAGATAAAACCAAGGCTTTCAATATAATCAACCAGGCCATTTTTGTCTCAATTTTGCTCTGACACGGCAGGTCAACTATAAAGGTACCTAGACAGGGAATTTAGGATAATTGACTGATTCATGTAGAGTTTTCCTGTTAGATTATTTTAGTACAACGGCCTTCCTGCAGGGCAGTTGTACAGCACATTTTAGTGAATCACACCTGATTGAACAAGTGGGCATGTTTGGGCAGAGAAATTGACTAACTGTGCTGCACACCAGCCCTTCAGGACATAATATTAAGTGTGTTCTTTCATTGCAGCTTGTGTTTTAAATCAAAATATTCCCATTTGTGATTTGTAGTTAATAGATTAACAAATGTATGCATCACTATTGGATAACTCAAAGTTTCTGAGAGACAGGTGTGCTGTAATGCGATGTCAGAAAAGATTGATTGATAAGTCTGCCTGGATTTCTTCTTACTGTGGCGAGCTGGTGGGAACATGTGACTGTGAAGCCCTGTTTAACTCTGTCAAGCAGTTAAAGGGTTAATTTGGGGTTCATTAAGGGGTTAGTGATGGTGTGTACGTGATGTGTGGAGGGGTGATGAGCTGCACCTGTGGCTCATCCCCATGATGTTGGCGGGTTTTTGGTGGGTTAGGGAGGGGCTAAGGGGTTCAGCTCTACTCAGTTGGAGTGTAGGAGCAGCAGAGAGAGGTTGTGCTGAGTTGCTGTGTGCCGTTAAAAATTAAAATCAAGAAAAAGACAAGTTCCTGTCATCCTGTCAGCTTCTTTCTGCCCGTTCGCCACATTACTTTGATATCCCAGATAGACTTTTATTGTCTTTTATGTTTTGGAACCCAAGCACATATTATATGGGAGTAAGAATACCCCAATAACCTTATTTTAGTAGCCTTCATGTAAACGTATTGAATATAGGCTGTCCAGTCTTATCTGCCAAGAGCTGGTGTGGCTGCAGGTTTTCATTTAAATCCAGTAGAAACACATCAGCATCTACTTGTTCAATCTGCTTCATCAGACTCAGTTTTTAAGCAGTAAATCATGTATAGCTTTGCTTTGTAAGGATAAAAACCTGCAGCCACACTGGCCCTTTGTGGATGAGCTAAAAGATGAGCTAAGACCCAAACCTATGTTGAACCATGAGCAGTATGAAGTTCATATTCCAGTATTTAGTGAAAACAGATCTGCTGCTGAAGAACCCATGGTGTTACCATGACAGCATATGAAGAACCAGATAGGGATTTTGATTAAACCTATGCAAATTATAGCTTCTTGTTATTGCAGCATTTTATGCTTATTACAGGGGGCTGACAGGTGGTGTTCATATGCTTCAACATAGCATGGATTGCCTTGTCACATCTCTTTAGTGTTAAGAGGCATTAAGGTACATTTAACCAAATGTACAAGGGAGTTATGCCTAACAGCAGCTAAATTACTTTATCATTGGCATCCCTTTACACTCAGTCGCAGCACAACTTCCAGAATACCCTTGTTATCATGGCCATCTTGGATAGGTCTCAGACAGCAATGAAGTCTTGGGATGGTTTGTCAGGTTTAAATGATTACATTTAGAAAGACATAAAGTCTTATGAGTTTAAGAACAGCCTCAATTGTTCTAGCCTCTAGAGTGGAGTCACTTTTCTACTAGATTTAAACACGGGTAGAGAGTAAGAAAGAACAGGTTTGTTAATTAAACAGAACTGAGCTTGTTAATTCCAATTCTTGTGTCTCTGAGAAGGTCCTTCATCCATCTGCTAAATGACCTAAGAGAAGGCACTGTATTAATTGCTATCTTGCTTCTATATGTCTTAATTAACTTGAAGTGCCACCTCTTTTTTCTTTCTTTTTTCATCCATTGGATTCCTACCTAAGACTACATACTATGGAATATCTGTAAAAAAAATAATTTGCCATATGACAGATTGAGATTTGCCAGATTTAAGTTTTGATACAATAGACTTTTGATCAATAGTATTTATAGAGTTTCAAACTCGAAACACCACTAGCTGATAGTGGCAATAACAATTTCATTACACACAACCACTTACACTACTACTGATAATAATAAATAATCAAGTTATTATTAATAGTTGTAGTTTAAGTACACATTTCAGGAAATTTCAGGATTTCGGATGCTAAGAGACCCATCTGTCACTGAAAGTCTCTTACCATTCCTGAAATTTCCATGAGGATTCATGTAAATTACTCTTCTTCATCTTCCTGGGATGTTTAAATTCTTTCGGTTTTGCACCAGTTGCTTGAAAGAAACATAATCAATGTGCATATATGCTCACTTGCACATGGGCTCAGTAGGCCAGAACACAAATTTGCGCTACTGAGCCTGGAAGGGTAGTCTGTTTAATGTCCGTTTGAACTGATTTGGGCATTTGCCTTCTTACAGAGAGTACTTTGAAGTAACAAAAATGTTGGAACTGTGCACAAACTTAACGTAACATAAGACTTAACCAGAAAACGTATTTGTCATGTTAAGTATTGGTTACAAATCTCCAACCCATTGACATTATTAATGATGCTGCTTAAGGCCTGTACTATACGATTCCCTGCTTGTTTTGGGGGCTTTCGGCCTTCAGCGTTGCATCCAATAAGTGTAATGTGTGCTCAGAGGGGTTCAGGTAGGCAGACTGATTTGTGAAGATAACTTCACTGCTTCAGCAGTATGTTGAAGACAATATTCATCCTGGCAGACAAAGCACCGCCTATAGAGATTTGAGGCATTTGGATGGTTCACTCCAGAATTCATCCTTCTGCTGCTGACAATGAAGACAAGCGAACAAGTTTTACTGTCTATGCCAACATTTTTCACAACCATCTATATTCACACTTGCAGTCTTTGATACAGGTTATTCTCCATCTCATCTGGCCATAACACTTCATCCCAGGGCTTTCTAGTAAACTGTAGCTGACCCTTTCTGTTAACAGAGGCATAGTAGTCGACTCCATCTGGAGTAAACCCCTGAGGGGAGGCCCGTGGCAGGGTGCTCAAAAGGGCTGAGGACACGAAGCCAGGACTATGGAACTGAGAGCACCCTGCCGGCCGAAGGCCTGCCAGGTGGTGGGATGAACACCACGAACTTTGTGGAGTTCCTCAGTGAGGGGCCCGGGCCGTGGGACGAGGACAACGTCCTGCGGTCCACACCCGCGTCGTCCGGGCTGAGAGGAAGCCAGCCCGGCCCAGGACAGTGGAGGTACGACGTGGGCCCACGCATCCCCCCACCTCGCCCGCCCTTTTTGGTTTTGTTTGTGTTGGGGTGGGTGCTATTGGGCCCGTTTTTGGGGCAAAAAGTCTATTTGCACTAGATCTGTTTTTTATCAATTGAACCATAAATAATAAAGTATCTGTGCAATTCCCCCAAAAGCTGATAGTCTGGATTGAAACATTATAGCCTGGATGTATAAGTCAGTGTGTGGGCATCATCAACGGGGGTGATGCTCAGCCATAACAACATCACAGTATTACTGTGAAGTCATTCAAATGTCATTGTAACTGAGAAAGCTTTATGGTCAAATATTATGAATGGGAATCCACTCCAGAACTATGGATTCATACCATATTAAAATCATGAATCTTAGCATTTTAACATAATAGTTAAAACAACACAACTGGTCACTGTCCAGTTACTTTATGGACCTCACTGGATCTGATTGTGTGTCTAACAGGCTCACTGTCTAACTGGCCATCTGAGTGGCGGTAATTGCATTCGACCCTGTCAGCTCAGGCATGGAGCAGCTAGAAAGGATGAAAGCAGGGACTTGCTCAGACTCGCCATGCCGTCACAAACAGAGCCCTCCTCTACAGCCTGCGCTAATGCATTGCGATGCCCAGTGTTGCCAACCCAAGGGGTCATTTTGTACAGAGACAGGCCGGAGGGGCAGAGAAACGTTTACTTATTTAAATAGAAAGGTCATTAGCGCGGAGATATAGAGGGCCTTTGACAAATGGAGTCAAAGCCACTTAGCGTTGGATCCCCCAAGTGAGACTGTATTTAATACATTAGACCAGAGCACTTTGCTGCTCAATCCTGCAGCCAGAATGAGTGTGGAAAGCAGGTTGTGTCCTTAACATAATTAATTAATAGGATAATTAATTATTCCGTGCATTCCGTTTAGCAGAAAAAAACTATTCCTGATATATTACAGATGTACATATGTATGTTAGTATTTATAAGTAATTATAAGGAAATGCAGTCATTAGCATATTTGTTATGACATACAAGCTGTGTCCTGAAACACAGACTGCTGTCTCACTTCAGTATCTTTGTAACCATAAACATATACACACACACATGCACACACACACACACACACACACACACACACACACACACACACACACACACACACACA
>JBBPCW010000127.1:15682751-15702600 GCA_037974425.1 Phenacogrammus interruptus
GATTAAATATATAGTATATTCGCTAACTGTGGTCTTCAATTCACTTGAAACAGTAGATAGCATGATTAAAACTGGAAAACAGAAATCCATTTATCTGTAACAATCCATTTAATCACTGAAAGTCGACCCAAATAAATTCAAAGTTGTGCCCCGTGCCTTGATTTGGAACAGCAGCGCAAGAGTTCGTGTCCAACCGCTAGGGCAAACTTATTTGCAAAATGTCAGTATAGAATGCTCCTGCTGATACCACCACTACGTTTTTAGTACTAAACATTGGCAAAAGAAAACGCTAGCCTGATTTTAGACTAATACCTAAAATATAGCTCTTATGTCGCTTCTTATGTAGCACCTGCGTTAGCAGAATTGCAGGGGGGGGCGGGGAGGTGGGGCGACAACTAACTGTCTTATCTAACTCTCATACTCTCTATCTCTCTCTTCAAACTAGACTACAGTGAAAGTGTCTTGTTTGCGCTCAGATGTGTCGACTCTGGTCTGTGGGCTTTAGGAGGGCTCAGATTTGCTGATAGACAGGAAAGCAGGTGTCAAGCACTGCTGATATCTTCCAAGAAGAGTGGAGGATAGGAAAAGATTTCACAGCTCTTCACCTTCCATTTCCCTTGACTCCTCACGTGGGGCATACAAAAAGAATAAAATATCAAAGAGAGAGGGAGAGACAAAGGGCGGAGGGGGTGGGGGGGGTTGTGCTAGGGGCGAACACTGGAGGGCAGGTTGGTAAGCTGTGAAAGCAATGTAAATAATTACTGTATATTAGCCACGTTTTAAATCACATCTCATTAAGCAAGGAATGAAAGGTTTGATCCAGTGCATTTACTTTAATTCTACAGATTATAATTCATCATGCTGCTTTCAGAGGCATGCAAATGGATGCAAATTTCCGAACAGCAGCCTACTGTACTAGAAATGCAGCACAAGTCATAAGTGAACAAATAAAAGAGAGATGCCTTTTTAAAAAGGATTTAATCGACTGACATGCCACTGGACTATGTCTGTGATTTTTATTTCCTGAAAACCCATGTTCAATTGAACCGAATTGAACCATTATTCAAATAGCAACAGAATGTCTCTGTTAAACCATATATTAGACCGTCGACACACATACTGTTAGGTGTTAGACATCATTACTGCAATGGCAAAAGAGTCTGGATATTAATTCAGATTATTTTTTTTATATTGTAGCATATTATGTTTATGCTACTAAATAGTAATACAGGAAATTCCAACCTGGAAAGTCCAATGCAATTAATAAAAGATTTACAAGTAAATGAAGACTCAATTAATATAAATCTTGCCTGGTCAAGTAATAATAAAGTTTAGCAAGGATTTTAGAAGCTGCAGCATCTCCCCATTCCAAATATCTCTCTAGCACTAATCTGAGCTGCAAGCAGCAGCTGGAACGATCCACCATGATTAGCCTCATCTCATCCAGTGGTCAACATGGCCATGGTCCATCTGCTTAGCCACATACACGCTCTACAAAGCGCAGCCTCCCAAAAATACCTGCAGAGGATAAGCGCTTTATAATCATCTGATGACTGAAGTGCTTGGCTAGGCTTCAAAAGCAGCACAGCAGCTCACTCTCTCAAACACACGCGCGCACACACACGTGCACGCACGCACACACACACACACACACACACACATACACATCTGTAGTCGCTAGCAAAAGCAGGCGAGAATGTGGCAGATGTGCGCATGCTGCAGATTACACGGCCGTGTGTGTGTGAGTTCTCAAAGGGGCGGGGGAGTGATGTCTTTGCAGTAATTCACAGCGAGGCCTAGCCACGAGGAAACTGGCTTGCCAGCGAAACGAGGCAGAAGAAGAAAGCGACCCGGAACGACAGCGTTCCTTTGGGAACATCAGCACGGCAGACCGGACAGGGCCCATCCCAATCAGCTTCCATATGGCGCCAGGCTGCAAGTCCACCCGCTGAGTTTACACAGCAGTTGATCAGGAGGGCTCTCAGGAGAGCTGCAGCAGAGGGCCTGCCATTACTCCAGAGCGTTAACCCATGCAAGTGTTAAAAACAGGTCAAAGGACACACATCAAGGGTGGGACAGGCAAAAAATTAACAGTGAGAAAATGTTCACCGGTCTTTGCTAGCCCATGCAAATAGTTTTTTTTTTTTTAAATGAAGCCATTGGCAAAATGACTGTCAAAGGGCTTTGCCAGTTCAGATTACTAATCAAAGGATTTTTTGGATGACAGGGTACAGCTGAACCAAAAAAATTACTCCACATCTACAGCATGAGAGCAAAAGTTAAGAACTGATTTTCTGGTAGAAAACACTTAGATGGACTTTGTGATGGCACAGTTTACCCTCACTATAGCTTAAGGTTTCATAGCTTAATGTACATTGCTTTCAGGTACCTAGAAATATGAAACTCTTGCAAACCACCCTGAAAAGGTGGGATCACATTAGATAAAACACTGGCACTAACTAGCTCATTTAGTTCTACAGTGAATACTGTAGAATTAATCCTGTAGATGAAATGGTACCAATAGTTCAACTGCATGCAAAGCTTAAAAAAAACAACCAAAAAAAATAAAACTGGGGAGATAGTAAGAACGCTTTATAATGAACCAAAATGGCCAGTGAGTGCTCAGCAAAGAGATGGTAGTGAAACAGCAATGGGCAGAGGCCCATTCAATACGTCACAGAAGACCACATGCAGACCAAATACTCACTCACCCTACAATAGCTCCCAATTGCACAAGGCGTAAAGCACATTATATTCATAAATACCACACTAATGTATTGTGTAAAGTTGGTAGACTGGACAGATTCCACCAAAAACAGAATATAAAGAAAACTAATTGCTATTGCAGTGCTGAATAAAATAAAAGGTGGTAATAAGAATTGTCACTGTTGCAAATAACACACAAAATAAAAATACTGACTGCTTAGAATATTAATGCAATTGTAAGACAATCATTTAAAAATACTTGCTGTTGGTGAAACTGTCTACACTGTCTTCACTGCACATTGTGGCCTGTGTATAGTTGACAGCAGCTTCTCACTAACCATTTTCTGCAGGTATTTCTCCTTGCGGACTTCCACCATCACCAGACCCTCTTTAACCAGGCCCAGACCCACATCATCTTTGGAGTCTGCAAACTGCAGGGTGACGTTTGGGCAGGTAGATCCTCCGTACTCTACGTTCAGTAGACACTGTGTGTTCTGAATGTCCTTCACCACGCAGTCAACTGCATCAGCTCGTGCGTCCTCCTGTTGGGAGCATGTGCACAGCCACAGATCACATTTACATGCATTACTAGATTCACAATAAAGCCATTAGGTTGGAAAACGATATGCACATATGAAAGAACACATAAGCAAGCTGGAACCAATATACTCTGAAACCAAGCCATTGCTGTACTGCTCACACACATGCTGGACACACAAGATCATGCAAACAATTGAGTGGACTACAGTAATGCACTTTTTATTGTATTCATTGTCTAAAAAGTAGACAATGTTGACCACTATGCCACGCACACACACGCATGCACACGATCCGCATTAGAGCTGACCTAGTCTCCATGGCAACTGTGAAGCATGCTACCCTTGGGGGTGTTAGGAGGGGAGTTGGAGAGGGACACATTTAAAGGAGAAAAACTAAAGAGTCGTTTTGATTTCACTCTCCCTCTGGTCAGCCTGTTTCAGTCGCTATGGGCAAACCAAAGGCACAAAGAGAGAGATAAAGAGAGGAGGGAGAGGGGCACCAGGGTGGGGAATGGACAGAAGTGGGGAGAAAGCAAAATGAAAGAGAAGGAGAGAAGGAAAGAAGACAAGAGCTAAGAGAGGAAAAAAAGGCAGAGATGGTGGGGAAAGAGGGGAGATGAAAATAGAGTATAAGTCCAAGAGAAAATGTGGAGAAACCGAGAAAGAAGTGGCAAGAGAGAAGAAAAGCACAAAAAAGATGAGAAGGAAGGAGGGGGTTCCTCTGATTAGACATGTCTAACATGGATGGGAACTTTATTCCTCGGTGGCAGAGCAGAGAACCGTCTGTTCAGTAGGGATCGGAATCACCTCCTGAAATGGTATCATGATTCAATATGTATTGTGATTCTATAAATATCCCAAGTGAATAGTACCATTATTATCCTGATCTGTGCAGTATGGCATTGGGTCATTGCATATGAAATGAAAAACTGATGAGGTGATGCACTTTATCTGGACTGCTATGAATCTTGTTCAAACTTGAATCTAGTGTTCATTGTTGGCTGTTAGCAAAGGTTTGAATATTCCTGCCGTCTATCTCAGGATGATGTCTAGCAATAGGTGGCCATATGTGTCATATTACCATAATATGTTTGCATGACGAAGTTTGCATACAGCATGGCTGTACGCAGAACTACTCTTTACCATTTATACTCTGAACTGCAATGTGGCTACATACAATGGATTTAAACTGCGGGGGATCAGTGTGAATCTCCACTATGTCTTCTGCCACTGCTGTTATGGCTACTACAATCATATATAATTGTTCTTTCCTGAATCTCCACTGTACAGCTTGTGTAAGTATTCTATAAGTGTATATGGGGCCGGGAGAATGTCTTAGGCTGCTAGGAGTGTGTGTGTGGCACTGGGCTGTCACACACTCTGACAGCGGGCGTGGACAGCGAGCGAGTTAGTGTCAGTCGAAGAGACATGCTGTTTTTAGAGAAAATTGAGTGAGCGTGATTGTGCGTGCGTCTCTGAATGTGAGATGGGCTCAGTTGAGGCACAATGGAGGTGAAAGCTGTGGCTCAGTCCTCACTATCCAATAGATGGAGCACATTACACACTACAGGGAAGAAAAACTTAGGGGACGAATGTTTACACAAACACCTTTCACCAAGAGAGATCAACATTAAATAAAATAATCCAAAGTATAAAACAGATTACTGTAAGAAATGAATTGTATTGAAAGCCACGCTTTATCAAATTAAACTATGCTTTCAATCATCTGAAATGTATTAACCCGGATAAACTCTCCCCAAACTGCAGCTATGTTTTCAAGCTGCGCAGTGCAGATATACCAAGACATCAGCTTTTATATGATTAACAATAAAGCTCCTTCTTTACACAGAACATGTAACATTGTTAATGTGTAGGTGTGCTTGCTTGTGTGTATCATATGTAGGGCCTGTTCAACGTGAAGATGGTTTTGGTGTGATTTGGGGTGTCTATCAGCATTTTACCTTGCAGGACCTGGAACAAAGTAAATACATTCTCTGTGAACTGTATTTCAGATGGGCCCTTGGTGATGTGAAGGTGTATTTGCTGAACTGTATCTGCATTTATTATGATTGCATGAACGTTTAAAAGGTGGTAGTAATTTGGGTTTACATGTACTTACATCCTGCGGGACCTGGATGAAGGCAAAGGCATACTCAGTGGCCTGAGGTGGCAGAGTGCGGGTGCTGAAGGCAGGTGGAAGAGCTGCTAGACGCACAGAGGACACCATCTCTCTCTGCAGAATAATAAAAACACACACACGCACATACAAACACACATTACAAAGAGGCCTTATACATCTTTCTTTTATCAAGTTTATTGGCACAGCCTTCATCAAGCAGAGAATCTGTCGCACTCTCTTAATAGGCTTCCGACTGTCAATATACTGGGTCCTCACAGTGACGATATAGGGATGGCGGCACTGACAAAAGAACGTGCTCCAAAACATCAGTGCAAATCTGCCACCACGCTCAACAACAAAAGCTTACTACAGTAATAAATACGAGAGGGAGAACTTTTGGTGTCAAAACAAAGCATTTGCCAAGATGACTCTTCTCATGTACACAAAGCTTGGACTCTTTCACCAAAAGACAATGAGTTGGGGGGCGGGGACACACACAGAACATATGAAAATATCCATTGCCACTAAATATACCCACGTGCAGACCACAGTATAAAAAGGACTGAGGACATTTTCATATTGCTTTTTTTTTTTAGCAAGAGTTCGATTGTGTCAGGAGTAATGGGACCTACAGTAAATATATTGATATGGATTTATTTAAGAGACTTTTGATGGCTCTCTTAGGGCCAGGTATAGCCAGAAAGACAATATGTAATGCCAATCAATGGCCATTACTCAGCTGTTAGCTGACTAGTAATGGTGGCAGGTGACTGAAGGAACTACATTTAAAAGATTACAGGCTCAAAGCTTTGAGCGTAAAGGAGACTGATAACGCTTTGAGGTGTCAAAGCAGGAAAGATGGGGACTGAGCAAGAGAGATTTGGAGAAAGATAGATGACAACAGAGCCGCATAAAACACAGTAAAAGCGTTAACAGAGAGAAGACGATGGACAGAAAAGACAGACATATGCTAAGATAAATAAATATTTACACACAGACAGATAAGGCATACAAACATCCTCAAAAAAAAATCACCTAAAAGAGCTTTATTACTTGTTTTCTGTTTCTCTGCTTTTTTATGTTTGGTCTGTTTGGTCAAACACTCCCCAATATACACAACATGGGTCCACCAAACACAGCTGCAAAATTTGATGGCACTGGACCATTATGTAGACATCACTGTGATTGTGATAAGTGGTGGGTGCGTGGCTTATGCTAATCTGTGCTGCCAATTGTATTTGATTTTGATTCATTTAAATGCTGCTTTAAACAAAACCAGGGAAGCACAAGGCATATCAAAGCATATCTGTAGTGGCCAGACATTTCCTAGAAAAAATCTATTTGGAATGGAAGATTGATTGAACAACCAATATTTAATAATGAATTTATTAGGTTTATAAAAATACATTTTAGTTATATGAAAGTTACATTTTTCTAATGCAGATGGATGCAATCTCAATTTCTTATTTTAAAAAACTGAGACTCCAGTAGCCACTGGGGCCCAAACACATGGAGCGAGCAGAACTACTCACGTTGCCATAGTCTATGTAGAACACATGAACCTTTGCTGGGGATTCAACCTTTTCCACTCGAGCTCTGTACCTACAGAGAGAGATAAGGAGAAAAGAAAAAAGAGGTAAGTAGAGTAGAAAACAGGAAGAGTAGTGACTGAGGAGATGATCAGATTTACATTACCCGAGGGACTGTGTCAGGGTGATTCTGTTCAGGGTGTGGATGAGTAAAGACGCAAGGCTATGTAAACGTAATCCAATAGCATTCAAAATTCTCTTTTTTCCTGGGCAGGAAAACCACAGAGGAAAGGGTGCTCTGGGTGCATACACATATATACTAGCAAAAACCTTGCCATAGGCCTCCAACCTGGCCCTCCAGGTAGCTTCCAGCTATCCTCTATTTGGCATGGCCCACTTTAATGGCAAAATACAAATGTTCATCTAACCCATGTCCTCTACGACAGCGTTTCTCAAACTATGGACCGGTGCCGGTCCGTGAGAGAGTTCCTGCTGGTCCGCAGAGCCTCACTTCTGCACCACTCAAAATTCAGTCCGATCAGGTCTGATCTCAGCCATTCTCGTGCCTCGCCCCGCCCCGCCCCTTGTTTCAGCATTCTAGAATGTTCAGCGTTCCGCCCACTCATTCACTCCAAACTCCCCAGGACAAATAAGTTTGAGTAATGCTGCTCTACGAAACCATAAACCAATGGGATTGAAGCTCTATAGACAAGTTTCCATAAGCGGCAGGTCTCTTTAACAGAGGCATTCTGGGCTGGCACATTAAACACGCAAATGGTGCAATCAACAGTAGGGAGGGTGTTATATTTTTAAAAAGTCTCAGACAGAAATGCCCAAGGCCTTGAGAAAATAGTGGTGCTGTGTTATATAAAACACAAAATTCAAGGTTGCACAAAAACACAGACAATGCTACAAATGTGTCTGGCATCTCATCAAGTTTGTGTGTTCTCTTTTCTGGCCCAGTGCACTGGTTCCTTTGACAAAGCCCCAGTTATCCAAAATATTTTATTTTATTTAAGGCCTCCCACACTGCTAATGCTGTTTGGTGCAATAAAAGACTTCTTTCTTAAAGACTTCCTAAGTCTTACTGCTTAGACCTTTCTGCCTATATGCTTCATGTTTGGGTGTGTGATGCATAATTGTCTTTCACACAAATGCAAACATCTGTCCTGAATGAACTTCCATGCAGAAATAATTTGTTCAGTCCCTGCTAATATGCTGGCAATACTGGATAGAATTTATAAGGGTAATCAAATGACATGGTGCTTCTTGAAGGCAATCCCACCCGCCATTAAGCATACAGATTATGAATTTGATCTAAGGCGACATATTAAAGACACATTAAACTGATTCACAGCTCTGAAGAAAAAAAAAATCTGACAGGCGCAACATTTAGGCCACAATGCAGATTTGTAGTAACAATTATGAAGTTAAACACAACCCCAACACCCGAACACTGTCTAAATGATAGCCTGGTCCTCGAAGTCGTTGCAGTTTCACAGGTGCCACTGTTAACAGAGCAATCACTGCAACTACGATAAGAAATACAGCAATAATCAGCTAGTCAGTGAGCCAAAATAAATAAACGAAACACAAGAGGCACAAGCAGAAAAGAGATCGCACAAGAGACGGCTGAATGCATCACAGCTTGGCGTCAAGCTTTTCAAATCCCCTCGCCATTCAGTAGACCTTGAAAGGACGTAAACTCTAATTAGTATTTAATAAGGAGAGAACAAGGCACCACAAAGAGTGCAGAAGAGGAAAGAGACCGTAATGGGCCTCTCTACAAAAGCTCCCAACCAAGAGGACAAAGCAAGTTCCCTCTTTCGTTCCCAAATGACAGAGCTGTCTTTAGAGCAGCACACAGACAAGCATGAAAAGAATTAATCTCAGGAAAATTGCTGAAATACAAAATTAAACAAATAAAAAAATAAATCACCAGCAGCAAACAGATGGCCTTTTTAAAGAATGCATTCAACACAACATAAAAGACTGGGGGGGGAAATGGCACCGAAGTTCACTTGAAGTTACACGAGTGAGCAGAGTCCACTGGGCCTTTTATAGTTGTATCTTGTTTTACTTTATCCTGTTGCTATAATCAAGTCAAGTCATGAAGTCCATAAATGTTCCTCAGTGTTTCTGCTGGATCAAGGGGTTAGGGTTTTAAGACGGGAGGGAGGGGCTAAAGTAGCATGGACACACACACACTATCAGATGCTGGTAGCCATGTTTTTCATCCAGTAGGATGAGTACTTAGATAGCCTACATCTAAAGTGAAGTGTTTCTGTTTAAAATATTCAAAGCACTTTAGTTTTTAAAGAATAAATCTCTCAATACAATTAATTCCTGCATTCAGAAATACAACAGTCAATCAGCTTCCTCTCTTTTAGTAATTCACATTTAATGACACATTCACTTGTGCTAACCTGACTGCATTAAATCATCCACTGTTTTATTTAAAGTTACCTAAATCAAAGTCAGAGCACAGGACATCATTGGTTTGAAAAATCTAATGCGGTTTAAGTGCTGGCCCAAGGTTTTCTTTATTTTGGATAATCTGATTGCTACAATATGACACAACAAAACAATAATGGGAGAGGTGATGAGCAAACCTGAACACTGAATATTGTGGTTACAGCTCTGACAGTATGATAACCCTGATGTCCATAATTGTATAATTACTTAACACTGTCCCCTTTTACAGAGTGTAAGACAAAGCAAAGGCATTCTGAAATGTAAGTGCTTACCATTCTCCGTCAGCAAACTTAGCAATGCAATAGTCCCCTCTATGGGGGGTGAAGGACCCCTCCACTGGTGGGTGAGCTGCGATCTCTGCCCGCATGGTCTCCATTAGATTCTCCAGCTTGGCACCTGCAAAAATGAAAAGGCAGAGGAGATTCATACTTCTGACCACACACAGACAGACACAGTCAAGTTGGACATTTTGGCTCTTGCACACAAACCCTCTGCTTTACCAATATCTGCATTCTGGGGTGCCAAGAGCCTCAGACATACGGTAGAACTGCAGGTTATTCGCAACAATGATGGCCTTGAAGTGTGTGACAAAAACACATATAATGACTGCCAATATCATGATTTTGAAGATATACTGCCAAAGTACAGCAACTCGAAGGACTGCAGTAACTGCCAAATGACTGGTCCGCGGCAAAAACAATGCGCTTGATTTCCAGCTTTAATAGCTGCTTAGAAAGGAAGACTCATATAGCCTCATATTCAGTCAAAATCTAAAAAAAGTCTCTCCAACTGGATCAGAGGCTAGTCAGCACATGCAGTCTGAAATTGAATAAAGTTCAATAAATAATCAAAACGTATTTTCTTCCTACTGTAAGAAAGGAAATCAGGTGGATATATTTCAGTGTAAGACCTGCAGCCATTCAATCATTTCCTCCAACAACACAGCAAATCAGTATAATCACTGAGCTGTGAGGTTTTAAAGGGGGGAGGGGGCCATACTTGCTGTTTAGCAAGTTTATCAGCCATGCACATAGCCAGCCGCCAGCTAATACAGTACCTTAATTAGAACAATGTCACTGCTAAAGAGAGCAGCACAGGGAGGGTGCTGGTTTGTGGTGTGTAAGTATATACACTTGAGAGTGTATATGTTAAGGAGGCAAGGAAAGCAGAGCAAGGACAAAGAAAGCAAAGAGACATTATTAACAGTAATTCACAAGTGTAATTTCATGCTAAGTGTGTGTATGTGTGTGTGGGGGGAGGGGGGGGTGGGGGGGGGGATGCACATGAACACCTCCTCCATCCCTAACCAGCTCTATCAGTAGCTTTGTAAGAGATAGTTTTTGAAAGAGGAAAACAAACTGTAAATGTCCCACTGGTGTCATTTATGATGCTGCGTCTACTGACAATGCAGAACACACCCATGATTTATTCATCTCATTAAAAAAGTTTGGACTGTGTTCTGCCAGCCAGCAGAGCAGAAGAGGGTATCCTACCTCAGCTATGCTCCACTTTGAATAGTGTGAGGGCTTGTTAAATAATAAATAAGCCTTGAGAGAGGGAGTCCTCTGGATGCTATATAAGTCTTTACACTTAATTTAACCTAATTAATATCAGATGCTCTCATTAAGGCACGTGGACACTGCGCAAGCAAGACTTTCTACCAGGTTACAACTTACCCTGGTAAAATACACACACACACACACACAGATTAAACACACACACACACACAGATTAAACACACACACACACACACAGATTAAACACACACACACGTATACATACATACACAAACAAACACACATACATATACACATTCAAGATGCTGAAGTAGAGGAAGGAAGGATATGTCTCAGCATGCATTCTTATTCCTACATTCAAAGAAAGAATCACACTTGCGGCACATTCATATTACTGTCAAATATGCGTTTGATGGTACTGCACTAGAAGCAAATGTAACGTTGGTTCCATGTCCATATTGCTATTCAATATGAAAGCATGGAGCAGCGCAGACAGTATAACCAACACTAGATTCGTGCTAAGTGGCACGAGTTAGCAGAGTTCATACTCAGCTGTGAAGGTGGTGGGAGGTTCCATGAATGAGATGAAGTGAACGGTGTAGCACACATTGGTCCCTGGGGGCTTTCTTCAGAAACAAATTAGACAAACTTTCCTTCTGTTGTCCTATTTAGTAGTCTCACATACATGACCTGACTCTTAATTTCAATCACATTTCTGATTTAGTACATGATCACAAATCCTCTGCCAACAAATTTACATTTGAGCAAATCTCTGAAGGTGACCTATTTCTTTCATATATAACCTCTCAGCGGCCGAAAGCACGACACATACTGCAACAAACTAAGTGTGGATTGTTAGCATTCTATGACAGCACAAAAATAAACCCTGCCTACGTTCAACATATATAATAAGAAAAGCAACTTGCAAAACACAATGTCAAATCCACACAAAGGACTTGGAGCTGATTCTTTTCTTTTATCAACATTTGAACCTTTTTTGTAAAACAGAAAGAAAGGACAAGCACACATTATCAGCTATCTATTACAAAGATAAAAAATATTTTTTTTTGGTTAGCCCATTTTGAGGTGTTTTATACATTTTTGATCAAGTAGTGTTTCAAATACATTGACTAATGTGTCATTTATTTGAGTTGTAATAGTATTAAACTGTAATATCACCGTTTGATATATTTAGATTAATAAAAAGTATACACCGCCCCACACTATAATACAACACAGTTGCGTACACATGTTTTCAGCAAAACCTTTATCACTCAAAAACATGTACCTGCCATGCTCTCTTCAAACAGACATGCCAAAAGCATGTGTCATCTCTCACAATGCCAAGACATAGCATGTGAGGGCACTACTCTGACTGACCATTTGTCTCATTAAAGATACACAATCAAATGGAGAAGACGTATTGGGCTTTTTTGATGGTATACAGTGCCACCAGAAAGTATTCACACCCCTTCACTTCTTCCAACTTGTTAACCCTGTAGTTAATAAGAATTTATACTCATGGCTCATGAAGCACCTACAGCATCAATCACAGCCTTAAGTGTTCTTGGGAGTGCCTCTACAAGTTTGGCACACCTATTTATTTTTGGGAATTTTCTCAGTGATGTTCTTTTGGACACAAGTCAGGACTCTGACTGGCCCACTCATGAACATCCACAGACTGCTCCTGAAGCCTCTCCTGTGCTTCGGGTCATTGTTATGTTGGAAGGTGAGAACTCTGGAGCAGGATTTCTTGAAGAATCTCTATATTTGGCTGCTGCGATTTTACCCTCCATGTGGACTAAGCAAGCGTTTTTTAACGCATAAAAACATACCCACAGACTGATGCTGCCACCACCATTCTTCACAGTAGGGATGGTGTTGGCCTGGTGAGCAGTGCCTGTTTTTCTTGAGGCATGCCACAATTTTATCAGACCAGATGTTCGGGCGACAAGATCTAAGAAGGGTTCTGGTAGTTCCAAACTTCAACTACTGAATAATGGAGACTACAGTGCTTTCTGAGACCTTCAATGCTGCTGTTTTTTTTTTTGTATCATTCCCCAGATTTGTACCTTGACACAATCTGGTCTCTGAAGTTTACAGACAATTCCCTGGACTCCAGTGCCTGCTATTCCAAATCATGTTCAACCAAATGCATTTACATGGTTGGATACCAAACAAGTTGTAGAAGCATCTCAAGGATGATCAGCGGAAATCAGATAAACCTGAGCTCAATTTTGAGTGTCATAGCAAAGGCTGTTAACTATTGTGTTTAAAATGTAACATTTTTTATAAATTTAAGAAAATGTCTGAAAATATGTTTTCACTTTGCCATTATAGACCATTTTACGTAGATTTTGTAGTAGAAATCTAAAGTAAAATTTATAGTAGAATAAGTCTGTAACATAAAATGTGGAAGAGGTGATTGGGTTTGAATACTTTCTGGGGCTGCTGTATATCTGGCACGTATATATACACAAATAGGCACCTAGGGTCAACAAGGCTCAGCAGGAAGCCAAAATAAAGCAGGACCTTTCACCTCAGAAGACAGAATAAATGAAAATCCCTTGCTTTGCAGTTGCTCTTCCTGCTGGCTCAGACATACATGAGGCACACACAAACAGAAAGTAGATTAAAGTGCTCTTATGAGACTAATTTAGCTTCCGTTCCCCGTCAGCAGCAGGGCCGAGAGTAGGGAGAGAAATGTGGAACAAGGCAATCAGAGCCTGTGCACTAAATTACAGCTTCGTAATTTGGGAGCAATTGCTGAAGGAGAACGGAGGCATCATCTGTGGCTTTTTCCTCACATCGGGCTGCTGGGAGCAAATCTAACGCTTTGTTTTGATTGCAAAGGTTTCCAAAATTACCCACGAAGCCCTGCAGTGTGCAAAGAACTCGGGTGTGTTTGAACGCTTTTGCCACTTCAAAATGGACAACCACAGAGAAGGAAGCTTCATGGCTCCTTTCTTGCCATTCTGAAGAAAATATTGCAAGGCTTAACAGATAATCAGAAATAAAAACCTTGGCTTTAGACAGTATAACAAAGTACATAGCTGATACCATTTCATGCTATTTGTCTGAATAAGGTGTATAAAGGAAGTCAGATTAGGCATAATAGGTTCTGATTTCTTGTGTCTAGTTATATTTTGAGTTTCACTGAAAATAATGCTATGGGTCACTGGCAACTTTCAGGCCAATATATGTTTAAGTTCACAAACTAGTCACTAACAATCAAACAATTATCTGATAACTACAGGCAAAATACAAACAAAGTTCTACACAATTATAGCAAGAACAAAGCATGCAGTAGACAAACAGGTGGATATCCCAGTTCTACAGACCTTGATTTAAGATCATCAGCGCTGCTTGATGGTCATACGTTTATGGAAGAAAGGCTTATCACAGGCACTTAAAATGTCTGGATGGGGCCTTGTGGCTGGTGCGACTGTCTCAAGCATTTGCCCCATCATCAGGAGACAGCAGGTTCAATTCCTGCTGATGCCACGGTCAACTATAATTAGGACTCCATGAGTGGCCTCACACACTGGTTGGACAGGCACAATTCTAGTTGATGGTAGTTAGCATTTTGCTCCATTTGACATTATATAGGCAGTTCAGGCTGGCTGCTGGATGGTTGCTGCTTAGTACCTACCAGTCCAAGGCCGAAAAGCACTAGCAACGGGTACATGCACATCAGAACTGGACAATGGCCTAATGGCAGATGGTCTTTTCTGATGAACCAGACGTTCTTTTACTGCAGGTGGATGGGTGGGTGAGTGTGTGGCATTTTGCTGGAGAAGGAATACTATAAGAAGACGACAAGCCGATGGAGGTAGCGTGATACTCTGGGTGCTGTTCTGCTGGGAAATCTCAGTTGTAAGTGTTATGACTGGTCGGTGTGCACATCAACTCTTCAAACACATCCACTGAGTACTGCATGCATTTCCTACATGAATGTATAGGATGTATAGCCATTACCACTAGAAATTCTTATGTCAGAACACTGATGTAATGCAATGAACAAAAACTAAATTCTTCTCTGACCAAGGAGAGCTCCAAGTCTCTCACAACTCAAGTCACTACACTAGAGCACATATCAAGAGTCCTTCACACAGCATCTATTATTACTGAGCCTGCCAAGACACTCCTCTCACTGAAATCAATACAAAATGGTAACACTCGTGTCCTCTTAATAAAATCAATGCTTGGGAACGCTAGTAGTGGCATCCCATGTCACTTAAGTCTTACGAGAGAAAAGAGAAGCTATCTGCTGCACCAAAACTGGGCAGAATGAGAAATGAGAGGTCTTCAAGGAGAGGCCTGTTTGCTGGTATTTATAGCAAAGAGAGAATGGTGTTTCCCCACACACCATAGGCTTCATTAGGTGGAAAACAGCTGCTGGGTGTAAAGCTTGAGTATGAGTAATGTGGACTGAGTGGCACCTGGCAGGGAAACAATCTAGTTATTAAGTGCTGAAGCCATGCCAGCTAGAGACCTCAACGGCTGTGGTGCAGCAGAGGAATTCGGTGATGCCACCGCTGCCAAAGCCTACAGACAGACCAAAGCAGCCAAGCTTTGAATGAGAGATATTAGACCAGACCAGCCAAACTTGAATAAAAGTATTCTCCCTTGAATTAACATGCCGGTGAATTAATATGAGGCAGTATTAAAGTTTGTCTGCAAAAAGTGACAGACACATTTTATAGATTTCCTATAGACATCTACAAAAGCAAACATGTATCGATTACAAGCAGCGATTTCAGGAAACATCAGTACAAATCCACAGAGTATGAGCACTCATCTCGGATGGCATTTCTGCATGGTGCAAGCTTTAGACTGAGGGTAAAAAACAATCCTAATACTGCAACAGCTGTTCATCAAGCCACTTGACACTCAATATCAGTCCCAAACGGGAAATAAATGGCAGGAAAAAGCTTTGGGGTTTCTATAGAAAAAAAAATGTTTTCAGCACTAAACAGATTGCAAAGAAAGTCTAATGATCTGTAATTACCATCATGAACTGTGTCTACACTCAAGGTGACATTCAGACCACACAATAACATCTGGGAACAAATAACTCAAGAAAGTCAGCCCCTAATATAAGAGTACTCCAAATGACAAAAAAGGGCCTGGCTAGCTAAAAGTGTTCATTATCTTGCTTATTGACTTGGGTGGAGAGGCACAGTCATATTGAATATATTTGAACATATTTCCTTTACCCAAGGAATGAAATTCCCCCTACAGCACCATTCACTAAGCAGATTTTACATTGAGTAATTAAATTTAATTAATTAAAAAAAATAAAATAAATAAAAAGAATACAGAAAAAATACAGACAGGGAGTTGGTGAAACAGTTTTGGGCTCTAGTGTCTATTCCCTCGAGGTTTGTGAAAGGCAAGATATTAGAGCGGGAATGTTTTGCTAGTGTTTAAAGACCATTAAGTGATATTATGTGATGAGAGCTTCCAAGGCCTAGAGTAAGTGCATACCTCGCAGCACTGATAAGAATCAGGCACAACAGCCTCTATGAATAACAATCCAAATGTTATGTATACTTTGCTTAAACATGACAAATGTGCCTTTTGAATCAGCACACATGATAATAAAACAATCAGAAAAGATACTATTCACTGCAAAAGGCACATGCAGGCCAATGACTATCAAATAAAATATATGTTTGAAAGGTTTTTTTTTACCCTAAATGTACATCATGGGATTTTATTTCTGAAGCTGTTCAGAGGCCAATCAACATTTCTTTAAAGTTAAATCATTGGTCTCTGCGCCTCTGATTTCACTCATCAGAAACAAATCTTACTTCATAGGAACACTGAAGAGATTAGAAAAACATAACTTAAAGCCAACTGAAATGTTTCGGGTTGGGTTGAAGCCAGCAGAGTGAATAGAGTGTCCTTGTCGGTATCTGCACCAAATAGATAGTGAAGATGTGATCCACTGCCTACAGTATAGGAATTCAATGCAGTGTCCGTCACTAGACAACCTTTACTGATTAGATATTTGCTTTAGGCTCTCTGAAACCTTTTCCACAGGTCCACTTTAATGAAAACCACAGACAGCACTGTCCCTTTGTGCTTATTCAGAACAGGACAAGCATCTTTCTTGCTCAAGGAACATAAAATGTGAATACACTGCATTCTTATCCTTTACAATACACTGCCTATGACAAAACTATGGATTTCATTCACAGCAAAGAGCAGTCCTATTATTTGGTGATAGGCCCTCTGACAGAAAAAAAGGCTTTTTGGGTATAGCATCATTTCGTATGTCTAAAAAAAATCGTAATAAGTCGACCTATTCTCCATGTGCTTATGAAATTGGACCTTGGTCCATTAGAATATTTTGGTCTTTGTGAAGGTGAAATGGAAAAAACGGTAATGAAACTGCAACATGCTCAGCTTATAGGAATTTATCAGGCAAGGCTTTGAAGCTCTCTTCAAGGATGAAGGCCTCCTTAATGTGGAAAGAGAGTGAGAGAACAGGATTGTTATTTTCAGCAGGACTTAAAAATGACCAAAATTACCCCCTTCCTTCTCCTCCCGCACTATTTTTCTTCACGACTCCTCTTTCTGCATCTGCCATTCAGCTCACTCCCTCACACTCTCGGGCCAATTAAAAACTGGAAAAAGATGCACACTTGATAGTTCAGCTGAAGTCACGCACCCTGCCCTTACAATCCCAACAAAAACACAAATATGTAAACTAAATTTAAAAAAGGAATATAAATGGCGGTCTAATAACCTTTTGCAATTCTATTTTCTTTCACAAACGGCGTTTATGATGCATTTTGATCATCATTGTCATAAACACAAGATACAGGACCATGAATAAAACATTTTCTTGTATTAAATAAATGATTTAGTTTTGACTTTAACAAAACACCTTAAACAATTTTGGCCTCAAGTTGCAGCATTTACATAGTTACATTTATCCAATAAATATTGAACTTCAGATTAATACTTATTATGCAAGTGGCCACAGGCCACTATAATGGAAAAAAAAACAAAAAAACAGCAGTAAAGAAGTGGAAACCTGGGCATAACCTCAACCTTCCCTTCTCCAGCATCTGCTGATCTGTCCTGAGGAACTGTCTGAATTTATTTTGGACCATTCCTCTAACCAAAACATGTTTAGGTATAATGTAGGTCTCAAACTGTCTCTTCACATTCAAACATCAAAGTCAAAGTGTGAGACAACTGCAGATCCTCAGCAGCCTTATTGGAAGATTCTACAAGGTGGCTTTGCAATAATATTCTTTTTGGGCAGAGTATCAATGGCGCTAAAATTACTTCGGATAGGTTGCTTTGGACGTTCACATGCGGTTCCCATCAATTCATTGTTGAATATTTGGATAATTTGTTTAATGAAGACATGGAATGTGAAATGTGAGTGACCTGATTTTCTCTGCTGACCTGATTTTTTCTGCTGTCTAACCTGCATTAATTAACTCACCAGTATGCTGTATTCGTGAGGGTGTGTTTACGGATTAGAGAAGCTAGCAGCTGGTAACAGTGATGTTTACCAAACATGGCACTTTTATCTTACATCACATGCTCTGAGGGCAGAACACAAGAGCAGCCAGAAGGGCAGAAGGTCATATCTAGCGTGGAGAGAGAGGGAGAGTGGAGAAAGTGCCTCTAGAACCTGCAGCTCTGTTGGAATGAGGCTAGCCGTTTCTAAACGCTGCACTGAATGTGATAGGATTGTCACGGTCCCGGTGACGCGAGACACAGATTCGTTCTAAATTCATGCAAATTAATTAATTACTGCATTAAGACGCATTAAGAGACGACGAAAGTATCAATTTTATGGCCCTACCAAAGTAGTTTGCCACCGGAACGAAAGGCAGGACCTCTGAATATGCAAAACACAGTGTCAGTGTGTACAGTGTCAATTAGCATGTGGGCGTTAAATACTGCAATGCTGAATCACTGCAGGTTTTCAGCCACTTACAAGCTTAGGTCAGCCCCAGGGGGCATTCAAATGTTTGCTGACCATTTCCAATCAAATGTACAACACAACTGCATAGAACGCCTGTGGCAAACAACGGACTGTCCACATAAACTGCAACGTTTTCAAAGCTGACTATGCATGAGAAGCTCCACACAAGCCTCAGCAGTTATGACATCCCTTGCAATCATAACATTGCAATCTTGTAACTTGCAATTACAAGATTCTATCTGACATAGTTGTTGCAACTGAGTTAAGTGCACATGGTTAATCATCAGGTGAAAATATGAAAGGTTCCATCTTGAAAATGAAAGACCAAGTTGGAATAATAAGGATCTATTTGCAGTCAGTACAGCTGATTAATGTTTAAGCTGATTTAGTAAGAGTATCTCACGTCACAAGGGGTCATATTCTGATGTGCAACTATTAGCATTATTTTAGCCACAGTACTTGTGATTTTACCAGTGACATAAAATACACTGTACATTTTTAACATGGCTTTTAGAAAGTGCTTCATAGGTCTCATCTCATTAAAAGTGACCAGAGCCTTATCTAATAAATCCGGAAATAACTACCGGCTACGTCTCCAAAATGGCAACAGAGTGTAAGTACTGTGATATGAACTGAAGTATCAGTTACTAAACATTTTTTGACATTTATATGTGGATAAGTTAAATACTAAAGTTACCCAAAAAAACAACTAGTATTGTTTAACTAGTATTAGTTAGCCAAATAGCTTAGTTGTGTCTAGCTTAATTATCTATTGTACCTAATCTGAAAAGCAACAAGCTTCCCAAAGTAAAGATAATTAATTTTACAAACACTGAGGGTAGCAAAACAGCAAATGGAAAAAAAACTGCAGTGAGAATATTTCTAAATGTACTAAAATAAATCTATTAGGTAAATATCTAGGATCTTTTTATCCATGCAGTCTTAGCCACTTAAAACGATGCTGCATAGTTCTAAGTAATCTTAAAAACTCAATTATCAGATACTAA
>JBBPCW010000127.1:15702700-15714070 GCA_037974425.1 Phenacogrammus interruptus
TGCGACAGCCCCTAAGCACACTGTAGTATCGAAAATAGTATCAAGTATCGAGTACCATCCATGGTATCGGTATTGAGTTTGAAATTTCATGATCGTGACAAGTATGAAACAGGTACCAATTTCTTTGTGGATTTAATGCATTTAGGCATTTATGATTTTAGAGTTTTGAACGTGTGATGTTTACATTCAGCTTATTTTCAGATAGAACACTAAACTAGAAAATGTGAACTTGGTATTGACTGAAATCCTTAAAAGGTGTGTGATTATTTTTTTTAGGAAAGTAATACGAATTGTCGACCGTTCACTTTCAGCTCATCAAAAAGAACCAGTTTGGATTCTGCTCAACTTGTGTCATTAATGCTGGAACTTAGACATTCACTACTCACCAGTTTCCACATCCTGAGTGTAGAAGTGCATTCCATCTGTGATCTCGGTGACATACACAGGTCTGTAGTTGGCCACGCGCTCCTTCTCCTCTGACACCTGAGCCACCTCTTCTGTTGGTTTCTCCTCGTAATTGGCCCAGAGCTGTCACAGGATCAAACGTAACACATTTCAGTATATCCCTATCCGGGTCATTCCAACATTTTGACCCGCCAGGCTTACAGCATAAATAAATAAAGCTGATCTACAGAGTAGTACGCATATGACACATGCATACTACTCTAAAAAGTTAAACACAGGAAATAGCTTTCAGTGGATACAGATTAAGCTACGATTGACATAATTTTAATTGAGATCATTATCCTGAGCCAAAGTGTCAATGCCCTGTTCACAGTGAGTTAGAACAACGAAACATACCATGAACATCATATTGTGACGTCAGACTATTATGGTTGTGCTATATAATCTGTACAATTAAAGCCTTGTTGGAGAATTATGGTTCAGGGATACGCATTCAAGTGACCACAAAAGTGGACATAATCAGATTCATGTCTAGCTTGTCTAGACTGAGAATGTTCACCAGTGGTGATGCTAGACCAAAGAAACCATCATTGTCTTAAATGATAAGACCAGCATGTATAACTAAGTTGCTCTACATGCTCTGATGTTGACTTTAATGCTTCAATGTTAAGTAATATTGGTTATAAAAACTCAGGTCTGTGCAATTTATGATGCACCAAAGTTCGTTTATTGAGTACACACCCAGGTATGGGTAATCTTCGCACCTGTCAAAATTCACCAAACTAAAGAAAATATTTACAGAAGGTAGGTGTGAAACTCAAAAGTATTAAATACACACTCCCTATTACTCATCTCAAACCACCGTGACTGTACACAAGAGACCACTAACATTACATCTCTTCAGTCAATAATGCAATGCCTGACCCAGGTTCAGATACACTGGGGGGGTTGTTAGCTTTGTTCACTAGAGTGGAGTCATTTATAATGTAAATGTAATGAAAATGAACAGGCTTAAGAGGTGTCCTGTATTCCATTGGTGAGTAATTATTTTATTTAAAGATTATCTATTTAACAGCACACACACTAGTTAACCCTTTCAGGCTCAAATTAAGTTTTAGTAACTAAAGGACAACCAAGTCCTGCAGTGGTACTTCTGAGTAAAAAAAAACTCATAAAATATGTATCTGGGGTAACAACGTAGTTAGTTGCAAATCTGTTGCAAATCAGCAACGCCTGCCTTGAGAGGGTTAATTAAGTCCAAGAGCTTTTTATTGCACTATGTCCATGTTCCCACAAGGTGCCAGGACCCGACATTTACTGGCCGAATTCTCTGCTCATGCAAGAGGCTGCTACGGAGAGCAGTGGAGCTGGTAAAAAGCCTTTATAACAAATACAACCAGTGACACGAGCACTGAGCCTTAAAGCTGTAAACCCCAGATGACAAAAGGCAGGGTCAAACTACCCAATTACATTCAATTATTTCCCCTGGAGGCTCAAAATAAATAAAGATGCATAAAGAGGAGAGAAGAAAGCTCAGTTAATGAAGATCTAAATATGCCATGCTCCACAACCCCACCCCTTCCCCCCCGCCGTACCAGTGTCCTCTACAGTGTGTTATTCATCAAGTCCACACTCTGCCATGCCCTGGCACACTGACACAGCCTGACTTTTAATCTAACCTGCAGGACCAATCAGACGCACCCAGATTAGTGTGTCACCACTTATTACCATGGCAACTGTCACCATGTCATCCAAGACACAGCTGGACAGGGCGCATGCCATGCCCCCACCGGCCAAGTGACCCCAGACACGTGCAGGAACACGCGGCAAGGACACCGCTGTTCCCCCCCTCCAAACACACATGTGCGTACAAACAATCTGACCCATGCTTCTTCCACGCCAAAGCAGCAAAGACAAGTGACCCTTTAACCGCACACTCATTTTGACTTGCTGAGACTAGTACACACAGAGTCACACACACAAAGAGATACACAGCCATCCTTTTGCGCCCTAAGCAAATGACCTTCCGCGAGCATCCAACCATTCTTGTTTGTTCCACTTGAGCGCAGGTATGTGACTGCTGCTGCAGCACTCTCACTCAGAGAAAGACAAAGACAGACAGACAGAGACAGAGAGAGAGACAGAAGTAAACAGAGAGGGTCAAATCACTGCAGGTCTGTTTCAACTATTTCAAACATGCACATACATAACCCTACACAATCACAATGGAAATGCCTGAATCATTCAAACGCTCACTCCTACATCTGCAATTTAACTGTCAGTTTAGAGCGAAGGTCATCCATTAAGTGAGCCCAGCACAAACTCTTAATATCTCTGACCCATCCACAGCTGTAATGTTAAGCTATTGAGCATATGCCATCACAGGCTGACTCAGAGGAATATGGCAGCATTCCGCCTAGCCATGCTGTATCGAGCATTCAAGTAGAGGTCAATCTTTTCTTCTGAGAGATGCTCTACAGCACAGTTACATTCATAAAATCTCTCTTTTCTTCTCTCCCGGTCGTGCTCTCCCTCACAGAGACACACACACACACACACACTGCCCATTCCAAGCACTGATTAAAGGTGACAGCGTGTCAATTCCAATAGAATGTGTTCCGCCCAGCAAGAGCCAATCCCCATCAACACCAGGAATGAGAACACACACGACTGGGGTGTGTGTGTGTGTGTGTGGGGGGGGGGGCTGACAAACACTAACTCTTGGATTTGCAGAGGCACGCTGAACTCAACCTGACAAAACGATCGTAAGAAAAGAGGATTACAATCATCAAAATGAGTAAGTGAAAAGACAAGACTACAATACCCAGAAGTCTTTCACCAGCAGTGGACTGCATGGAAAGTAAAGTTCACTTAGTTCTGAGGCTGCAGGGTGAGCTTATGATAGGATGTCAGAAAACGACTGATTGGGCCTTGCCTCTGAGGTAGAGTAACCCTTGACTTTAATGAGTTCTTTGATTTCTTCGACTAGCCATCCTGCACAATCAGTAACAGCACTGGTAATGAATATGAGTTCACTTGGTAAATCAATTTAGCATGCATTATATCGTTAATGAATGTCCCTTTAGGAAAGAAAGCTTCATTAATTCCACAGCCTCTCTCTTCCGCAACGTCAGTGCAGTGGCCAAACAGGCCTCCTGCTCATTGCACTCCAAACACACGCATATTATTCATTAAGCTATAAAAATAGATCTATGAATAATAAAGAATAAATTAGCAACAAAACAAGCTCTCTTTAAAAAAAAAAAAAGTCATGTGAAATGTGCTGATTACAAAATGAGAGACCAAAAAGAAGCTAGAAGTCTAGTGTGGACAGCAGCTTATTGCTTTGGGTTCACTGAAAGAAGAGGTGCTCAGCCCTGCCAGCCAGTTTGTGGTCTGGTAGAAGACATGTAAGGCAGGTCAATCAGGATCAGTGACCCAGCATGTCTTCCCGCTCAATTCTTTTGTCAGTATCGATGAAGCTATTAGAGTCAAGGGGGGCTGACACACAAACGAGGCATTAATTGTGTCCATCCATGTGCGTACATGGATCTTGCTGAATAACTGCATATGTACAAACTACTGCAAGCTGTATTGACAAAATTAAGCATCCCAATAGTTTCTTCATACAGTATTGTACAGTACCTGAGAAAGTGATGGTATGCCTGGTATGAGGCTTAAGCAATATCTGGGCCTTAATTGGGCTGGGGAAACTGAAATAAATACAAATGTATACTGCTAATAAGGCCTTTATTTTAATTTGCTGATCATTGCAGTATCAGTTTGTCTGAAATGGCATTTTAGCATACCATAACCTTTATAAATTAGCAGATCATTTTAGCATAAGAAAGTCATAAGAAAGTCAACCTGGTGCTTAATATGACCATCCCCTCACTTCCGGTCATCACGAGCTTAATGAAGACACCTTTCAAAGTGTAACTGCAGACTTCCATCCTGGAAATGGTCTGCTTTTGACTAAGACTGTTGTCCTGTAGCATCCATAAATAAGTGGCAGAAAGGGGGAAATTGAAGATGCTGACACCACCACAAAATGCAGGCCAGCATGAGCAAATTTTGAAAGACCGCTCATATACTCACTGCATGTATTCTCCCTATCACACACATTCTTAAAAACAACAGGAAGTGCCTTGTACCACCAAGTCATAGAACAGTGTATAAGCATAGCTTGCACAACGCTACACTATTTGTTCCTCTCTCAACCATCCATCAACCATTACATAAATATCAATCTGGATCAAAATAAAACAGACATCCTGGCTAAACACAAACCCACCCCTTGCATAAAATTATATGCAAATTAAACACCCGCCATAAAACATTCATAGATGAGGCATGCCTGATTTTATAAAGACATTCACATACAGTCTCTTCTGACATCTTGCTTGTGGCTACCGGATCAAGAGCAGAGCAGCAAACACCTGTAATCCCGTTGAATCCAGTGTTCATAGCCACTGAGAGCAGCTTGGTGGCCACGACACAGAATTTGGTTACTTATTACATAAAAGATGCATTAAAAGAGCACAGGTGGTGCACACTGGTTTGGGATTGAGCAGCTGGGAGTTTAAGCACACACAGAGATCCTCTCCTTAGCCCCATATAATCGCCAACAGATGTTTGGCCACAGTGGCTGCCACATTGCCTATGCCACGGCTTACGTCGTTAATATTACCACCCGCTCCCTCACTGCTACTGTGTCTGGCCATGGCAACCCTCCTTAGCCTGCCAAAGCCACTAGCACTCTAATTGCTTCTGTCACTTGTAACTACAAATGGACTTTACACATTGCTAGCAGGCTGAGGAGCTGGCAAGGCTTGGCTACAAACAGCAGGTGAAACATGAAGGAGAGCGGTATTGGCCGAGCTGTGCAAAATGCGTGGGATCGTTTGGTGAGGAATGGCTGGCCGGGTAACCATGGGAACAGGAAAAACGAAGGCAGAGTGCTGGGCGCTGGTCTGGTGCGGGGCTTGTTTGGGGAGATGGCATGGCAAAGCGCCTGCTGTCACCCACCCCTTCCTCCTACACGGAGCATGCCCTAGGGGATGCTCTCCAGCATATGAGGTCCTTATGTAATGCCCATCCTTTCTGCTCCACTGCAGTCTGTAAACATGGCTGTTGGCGAGAAACACAAGACATGCCGAAACACCATCAAGGAAGTGCTGAACATCACAGTGGGGAATGAAGGGAAGGCTAACAGGGCTAAGTGTCTGTATCGAGGGAATCTACATGCGCATTTGAGTCAAAAAACTCTTCAAATCGGATTTAAGGAAGGGCTGTGGAAAATTACTGAAGGCTGGACAATGATATAGAGGCATTATGTCTTGTTAGAAGGTATTAACTCTTCTAAAATGTTCTTGTAAGACGACTTGATGTTTGCCCTGAGCTAGAGAAGGGGGAGAAAAAAAAAATTTCACATTATCCACCGGCAGACTGCGATTGGAGGGTGAGCTATTTAAAGAGGCTTATTTCTAGCCAGTCAGTCAACCTGCCCATTCTCCCCCACCTGCAGATTCTTTTCAGCACATGTTTGAACCATGACACATGTAGGCCACCAAAGACCAGATCTTTGATGAATATTCATGACGCTTTTGCTTCACAAAATCCATTTCTCTAACAAACCGTGTACTTTACTTGTGCACAGCCTTCTAATGTTGCAAATTATGATAATGTTCCTTTGTTCCTTCCTCTTCACAAAGCAATGTTTGAGTTACAGAACATGTTAAACTACAATTAAAATGTAATTAAGCAACTTTTAAATTAACATTAGCGTTCCTCCCTCACCAATGGGTTACCATGGCCACGGTACTGCGTATCTGTCAGCAGTTCTTATCTGTGGAAGTAAAGCCCTTCTCAGATCAAATGTGGGTTTTCCACAACTAACTCATAACGGGCACGTGCAGTTTTATCTGCCTTTACACATGTGACTGATGCGGTTTATACTTACTGGGTGGGGGAGAGATGAGAAGAGAAGAGAAAAGAAGAAAGGAGAGAACAAAAAAAAAAAAAGAAATGAGAGCTGAACGCTGGGAGAAAGACAGAGTGTGAGAATGTAAGAAAAAGATAAAAAAAGAGGCTTGCAGAAGCCAGAGAGACAGAGTGCAAATTTACGTAACTGTGTCTCCTTCAGGCTAGACAGAGACCCAGTGTGTCTGAACAGACAGTAGTACAACGAGAGGCACAGGGAAAGACATTCAGACAGACAGACAGAAGGAAGGACAGGCAGACAGAGACAGGAAATAGAGTGACTGGATGACAGAAGGACCTCCCCTATTCACACAATATAATAGGAGCACCTGACCTTTTCCCTCAACACAGAAACATAACACTAAAAAGTAGCGAGTACAACCACAAACTCGCAAACAAAACCTCATCCCCAACCACTTTACAACAGGCTTAATAAACAAGCATTAAAAGGCATTAAAGCAGCATTGAATTTTTTTCCTGCTGTCACACACCCACTTCAGGTTAATTTACCAGTGTCATAGCAAAACATTCAGATTAGCAGTGCTCCAGTACAAGGATTTCGCTCCGGGGTGGCTTTCCTCATCGTCTGACAGCATGTGACAAAGAGGTCACTTCTTTTTTCTTTACAGAAACTGCCTCTTCTAGCAGTGACTTCTTGAAGGCCTGTAAGCGCTCCGCTACGCTGTGGCCACAGCGCACCTGATTTACGGCCATGGACCTGCAGGGGTCAGGAAGGCTGTCGTCACAAGAGACTGATGGCTTGGGAGAACGGAGGAAAGGTAAGCGTGATTGATGTGGAGCAGCTCTAACTTAACAGCTTGCTACAACTCTATTGGAGACTGAGAATCAAAGAGCCAACACACAAACTACATGTGTGCCACTATGACAACAATAAGAGCTAGAGGTCTCAAGGAAAAAGCATCAACAACACAAAGCTAGAGAAGAATTAGAGGACAGGGGGAAAAAAATCAGTAGCCCTATTCTTCACCTTTATAGAAACCCCAAACAGTGCTAGCATTCAAGTCTTTGAGCCTGAAAACAAACATTTATTCAAGATCCTTCAGGTCTAATATACACCCCAGTGACAAGGTGTTAGCAGCCATTCTACTGACAAAGGTGACTAAATGAATGTGTTTTAGCTGCCTGAGACTGAATGGCAGTACACAGACAAACAGAGAGAGAGGGAGAGAGAGAGACAGCGAAAGAGAGAGAGAGAGGGAGAGAGAGACTAAATGCATTTAGGAGTAGAATTGGCTGAGGATCTAATAATAGCCTCTCCTTGCACCAATGACTTTTTTCTTTCTTTCCTTTTTTTTTTTTTTTTTTTTTTTTTTAGAGCAGGTAATAAAGAAAATTGATGAGCCGTTAGCTGAATCCTCAGCTCTGGATCTGCTGCCTAAACCTGTCTACTGCACATACTCTCCCTTTGGAGGGTAGGTGAATGTGCATGGTGCCAAAAGCACATCCCCACTACTACTGGCAGAGAGGAAGAAGAGTTCCAAAAATCATTGCATCAGTGTTATGATACAGAACAGTGCTGACTTCAGCCATCACAAAGATGCTGCACTGTGTTTCTGGGAAGCCAAATAACTACAGCTAAGGATTTTGAGTTTCTCATGTTAGAGAAACATTTAAACTTTGGAAACAAAAAAGGGGGGCATGTATATCATGAAAATGTATATGAAAGAGATTCTGCTCATGTAGACAGGGATGAAGGTTTGTGTGAATAAAATAGTTGCTGCTAGCCTTTAGCTTACTGCTGTTTTCCACAAGTATTCTCTCCATGGAGGAGTATTTATTTAAACCAGCCAATAATCATGTACTGAAGACACCCACAGCACTCTGTGTTCGACTGTGGGTTGTTACTGTCAACAGAAACCAGGGTCACACAACGAGAACAGAATGTTTTCTGTTTTGAAGTTTTAAAGGAATGGAGTTTGAGTTCAGTTCTGGTAAGTTTAAAGAGCTTCGCAAAACTGTTTCATAACAAGTACTAGGGTTTAAATGGCTGTGGACACAGGCAATCAGGTCTCTAAGCGCTCTGAGAGCGCGGTAATACCGACTGCACGAACAAATATTTAGCATTTCATTAGTCAAATAGCCTGGGCATCCCACTGCAAAACTCATCAGACGAAGTCAAGAGCCCTGACTCTCCACAAATGTCAGTGAGTGTAAGTGTGTGTGAGTGTGAGCATGTGTGTGTGGTAAATTCTCATTCTTTTTTTTTTAATTACTTTCAGGCGATTAAAGAGGACACCTGAAGCGAGCACAGGGATGAAGGCCCTAAATGTTTTAGCCGTGTGGGAGTGTGTACTTGTGGGAAAAAAGGCAAATGTCAGCAGGCTAGAGGGAAATGCCAAGGCTGTGGGTGTGTGCTTGTGTATAGAACAGAGAGAGCAATAGACAAGTCTAACCTAGCTGATATACAACCCAGCTGGACTGAGCAGTGAAAACCAAATACGATGGCAATTGCGTGCAAGTCCCTAATGTTGATACTAAATAAATGACCACAGTTTTTTGTTTATGTAGCTTTAACAAAAATCTCTAATAGTTGTTCTCAAACTTCTCAAAGCCGCCTTTGTGAATACTCAAATGGCAGCGCCGATACAGTACAACACACTACTAGTCTAGTCAAATAAAAAAGATGTCCATAGCTTATCACAAACTCTCCCTGTATTTTATTAGACTAAGAGCAGTTCAGAAAGTAGAGCCAGTGCAGTGGTGGGGCTGAGGAAACCGTCGCCACCAAATCATGCAGAAAAATGGCTGCTTACTGTGCTGCACAAGGGACAAACCTTTGCACTCCCAACACTCGTCCATCACCCTCACTCACATCAACGGCTCCCTCTGCATAAGAGAGAGAAAGAGAGCGCGCAAAAGAGGACGTACAGCAAGCAGACAGCAATGACTTGCGTCTTCTTTTGCTGCCCGAGTATTCGAGCATGTGTTAATCAGCAGTAATGCAATTCACAGCGTCATATCTGATTACAGCCTTCCCCCTGCAACACACACATGCACACAGTTTTCTTGTGTGAGCTGTTGCTGGTGAAACAGTCATGTGGACTCTTTCTGCATGAGTGGACCTGGGCGGCCGCAAATACACCCACAAGGATCTCCGCTAAGAGCTGGGAGGAACATCACAGATGACTGCAGAAAGGCAGCAGAGCGGCCAAGGACACAAACACACAACCCCCATAACCTAGTACAACTCAAAACTGGCCTCTCAGTGGTGGCGTGTGCTTAAGTACATGCTCTACCAGTGTGGATAGGGCTCATGATGTGACCTTGCTGATGTCACTCTGATGCACGCAGCCTGCTTGTGTAAGTGCATCTCAGCAATGCTCAGAGCAGCAACAGCACTAAGGCTGCACAAAAACAATTATTTTGATTGTACAGTTCTTTTAAATAAAATACGAAATAATAAAATATACAATAACAACTTTATACTTTAGTACAACTTAGTATGTTGCTTTTTTATGGTGTTGAATAAAACGTAGGTAGTGTTATTAAAATATGCTTGCCCATCATCGAGAGTTTCTAGTATGAGCTGAAGCTATCATTTTTTATGGCTAGGTGATGTATTTACCACTGTAACAAGTAACATAATGCTAAAGTGTGTCTTCAAAGAAGATGCTAAACACCTGAACAGAACCAACACCACTTAGTATATACCAGTGACTTGTAATACTAATGCACCCTGGTAAGATTTAATGATTTTTGGAAGGGTAACGTCAAAGCATTCGGACAAATTCCAGAGACATGGCTGTAGCTATGTCCGCCGTAATTTTGAGACTATGCTTCCAGACTTTTTGCACGTTCTGTAACAACTGTTCCCTTTTTTAATGCTTAACGCACACAAATGTGGAGCCCTAAAAGTGAACTGGTTAAATTACAACCTTGCTTTATGCTACACTTTACTTCAGGGTGGGGGTGTGGGGGTGTAAGTGTGCGTGTGTGTGAGAGGGAGGGGGGGGGGGTAAGGGGGGTGGGCTAAGAGGAAAGCTGACAGAGTGCTGAAACTGCATCCAGGGATTTGTAGGAAGAATGTGTAAATAACAAACGCATCACTTCCACTTCTG
This sequence comes from Phenacogrammus interruptus, assembly GCA_037974425.1. Classification (NCBI taxonomy): domain Eukaryota; kingdom Metazoa; phylum Chordata; class Actinopteri; order Characiformes; family Alestidae; genus Phenacogrammus; species Phenacogrammus interruptus. The sequence goes on from JBBPCW010000127.1 coordinate 15,713,167, forward strand.
CGCTAATCTTTGCGATTGTGTGTGTGCATGCTTACTGCAGACTGAGCAAAGCTGAGGAGTCTGTAGGTTGCCTTAGAGCTGCTGAGTTGCCTGTGAGAGTTGAGTGCGTGTGCGTTTGATGTAGACTACTCCAATACCCCTAGCCAGTAATGCACATATTACATAATCTATGCAATGCATATAGTAACACTTGTCAGCTTTTAGCTTTTGTATGACGAAAGGAATGCTCTTTTTCCAGTGATCTACAAAGGAAAGGGAGAGTTGAGCACTTACTCTACTATAATCACAAATGCACACAAATACACACACAAAAACCTACAGCCCTTACGTCCTCATGCTGAAGGCAAAATAATTTGTGGTGTGCGCACGTGGATATGAATACCAGCATTGTGCATAAGCTCCCTAGAGGCTTCCTATAGACTTATCTTCTATAGAACTTTCTGCCCTTCTGTGTACAGGCCCATGTATTGTTCCAATCACAACGGCTGGCCCAAGCAGGTTTTTTTCTAGCATTTGATAAAGGCTTATTTTCCAAATCAGTCTAAAAAATGTTTAATTATTTTAGTTACTGAAATTCTAAATATGTCCGCTGGTATCAACAGTGCATAAAAGTGCATTTCATGATTTACGTAAACCCTATGCAAATTCTAATTTATTACAATAAAGTTTGTAGTTTGTAGCTTTTATGTACTTGACTGAGTTATAATGGAGGACCACACATTTTCATCCAACTGACCAAAACAAACAGTCTGCTGCTCCATTTTACTATTTTTACTAGCTCTCTCACCAGAGACAAGTAATACCCGATAGTTATCAATATATATGTTTTTTTAAGTGAAGTGAAAGTGATCATTCGGTCATACGTGAACACACCACTGCACACAGTGTGAACAGCACGAAATTC